>NKCJ01000099.1:0-95456 GCA_003947015.1 Fusarium sp. AF-6
ACCCGCCGCCCCCGTCCTTCCGGCTACCCCTGGGGCAGCTGGGCCGGCAACCAGCAGGTCAAGAGCCAGTGCACCACCCACACTGTTACCCAGACCGTCTACGTGACTGCCACCGCTGCTCCCACCCTGTAAATATGAGCAACGACGAGTTGAGCTGTCTGCTGAGAGGAGACAGCTGGAGAGAGCAAAAAATAAAGAGACGAACAGGCTTGAGGGTTTCAACTTCTTTGGATTATATAACTTCTTGTGTATAGTAAATTTATTGGCCGGCTCCATGTCTTGATGTCTGAACGAGATTACGTGGGTCCGGAGACTTCTTGTTGTCTCAACCAATGTTCCTGAATGAGTGTCTGTGATGTGATGTGTGAGTTTTGTTTGTCCATGGCTAAGCCTCGAAAGGTGAGCGATATGTTCACGTGAAGATGAGATATTCGACAACTCACACATAGGTCCTATTGTAGCGACATGTTTTAAAACCAACAAGTTGTATATGAAGCAGGGGGGTCCTCTTACACACCGATCGGTCTGCAGGTTCTGTCATCGGTAAGATGGCCGAGGAGCAAGGATGAGAAAACAGGCGAGGTTACAGCCGATAGACCTAGTCAACTTGTGCAGAAAGAAATCTCCACAGAATTGGTATTGTATCGTTGGTTGGGCATCATTTTCACTGTTCTAGACCATTCTATAACATGGACGGGTTGAAAACAAGAGAGTGGCGGTGTCATTAGCACGGGGATGAATCGGAATCTCAAAAGAACTCAGCCAGAAAAGCGTTCATGCATCTTCTCACCTTAGTCATGTTAACGACTACAGTCCTAGATATTTCCCTCTGGTTGGGCTCGACTGGGCTAACAAGACGAAGCTATCTGGACAGTAGCAGGTATCAACTTGAACATGATCTATCACTCTGGTCATGGCAGTTTCCAACTCCAGAGCGATGTCGGGGACATGGAAAAATTCACATTGGGCACAGACACAAAAAGGTCACAACCGGAGATAGAGTTCCAGTCCAATTTTCGTAATACGGCCTCCATGTTCCAACATTGTTTTTATGGGACTGAACCACCAGGGTTCCCGCAAGTAAGGTACTGTTTCGTGAGACATGTCTTGAAGCATGTGAATCCCAAGCAAAGTCTACTACTATTGATTATGGGGGAAAAAAAAGGCACCAGAGGGACACCGAGGTACACCGAGAAACTCTAGTTTTTGAGGCCATACACAATCACAGCCCTAGCGAAGCAAGCTTACAAGCCGTCACGTTTCGAGTCATACCCTTGCATTCTTACAACTCACAAAAAAGAGCTCTAGACTCAGCTTATCGTCAAACGGAATGCTACAGTTCGGTTAGCCTTAGTGCTTTCCTATCTTTTGCCACGGAACCACGGCGAAGGGGAAGAAAGGTGGGTATAGCACACTAAGCCTTGGCGAGGGAACCTGTCGTCATCGGCACAAAAGTTTGCCCTTAGAAGCCTTTTAAATGTCCTTCGCTTACTGCCCAACTTGTAATCTTTGAAGGAATCTGGTCTCGTGCTTGTGTAGAGTTGCAGAGAGTGTTTGTTCTTTTACTTTGTTTCCGTGACTGTGAGTTGAGCCGAGACCAGAAGGGACACCTTCGTCATGCACCGCACAACGGCAAACGGCGTCGGTAGGACGGATGAGGAGACGCCTCTACTAGGAGGGTTTTCTTCGAAACGGCGGCAAAGGACTGGCTTGAAGAGTCATCTGGTGGACGACCTTCATTTCTCGTGGACAGACGCAATTCTCCTTGCTTGCTATGTCGTGACCGGACTCCTCGACAGTGCCTCGATACAAGTTTGGGGCACATTCGTGTCTATGCAGACAGGTTAGTCTTTTCCTGCAACTCATCGAAACATGAAGGTTGACAAGCCCTCGATAGGAAACACGGTGTATGTCGGTCTCGGCCTCGCAAGCCTGGCAACAACAACACCCGGTCCCAGACTCATAAAGTCAGCCGTCTCCATCGCCGCCTTTTGCTTCGGCTCCTTCGTCTTTGGCCGTTTCCACCATCACTTCTCTCCGCGACGTCGTTGGGTCCTCGCCGCCTCCTTCACAATACAAGCTCTCCCCACCGCAGCGGCTGCCATCATCGTCGGCGCGGATCCCCCGGGCGGTGATGACCTCGCGTGGAACGTGCTCGTGCCCATCTCGCTCATGGCGTTCCAGAGCTGCGGGCAAGCAGTGACGAGCCGGGTGCTCCGGCGGGACGCCCTCATCAGCGTGGTCTTGACGAGCGCGTACTGCGATCTGTTTTCCGACAGCAACTTGTTCAAGTTTGACAACGTGCCGAGGAACCAGAGGGCTTTGGCACCGCTACTACTATTGCTAGGCGTCGTCGCGGGAGGACTTTTTGCTCAGAGCTCGATCGGGATCGCGGGTGCGTTGTGGGCTGGCGCTGGGTTAAAGATGTGCATGGTAATGGCATGGTTAGTCTGGCCGTCGGAGGATTAATGTGGATGATCTTCTGCGCATAGATAAATAGACGTCATTGTACGCATTGTACGGCAGTTAGTTAGGTCACTTGATGTTACAATACAACCAAAAGCAATCATGGCGACATCAGGCATTTTTCGGTATATCCTTAAACCCGCGGCCGGCTCAACGCGACCTTTCGACGATCAACTGACCCCCTCTCAAGGTTGCAGAACCTCGTCCCGAGGTCGGGCAACCTTTTCAAAGATTCCAAATAGAAGATAGAGAGGGAAAAGGAATACCGAGAAGGGGGGGATGGGTTGCACAACGTTGATAGTCTCTAACACATTCATGCTCTATCTTTTTCGGGATACTCAATCTGGGCAACTCGTAGCCAAGTGGACTCTTTTGATTCGTAATCTCACTTCCCCCATGGCTAATCTTTTCGCGTTTTTTATTTCCCCGGACAGTGGGAGCGTGACCTGCAACTGGTCTCACTCCGGGACCGGAGGATGCCCCACTCCGGGCCCGGAGCCGAAGGCCGTCGACCCGTATAGGAAATAACGGGCGGAGCCTTGTGTCACGGCGGCTGCAATTGGGTCGGGAAAAAAGCTAGCTGCAGATGAAGAGAAAGAAAGTGAGTCAGTTGGGGATTCTTCTCTCTCAAACGCCGTTTCGGGAATAATCACCCATCGGGCCATGACGGCAATGACCGCCTTCCAAACAACGCATTGGGCATCCCTTCCAATGAATAATAACTTCCCCTGCCCTTGTAACATCCTTCCTGGAGGGCCCCCCGCTCGACCAACAGGCTCAACAATTGGATTACCGAGCGGGCCTTGTCTGTGATGAGTTTTTTTTCTTCTCTACTCCCTCGCCCTCTAAAGACCTTTTTTTCAATTCTCGTCGAGTCGCGTGCTACGCGTGAAGGGTGGGATTTGAAGATCTCGGGTGGGGGTAGCCGCCTCGGGGGTTCGGTTCGCTTGTCTCTCCCGTCCGTCACTCAATCAAAGCAAGTGTATGAGACAAGGGGAGGTGGAGGTTCCGCTTTGTGAGACAAGGCAAGGCTCTTCTTTTTTATTCATTTTAAAACAGGCATCCCCGCGCGCACACGCCGCACCTTGAGGGTCAATGTCGCGTGTCTGTGTATCTGCAGTCCCGGCGGCGATGATGCTCGGGAATAAAAGTCAAGCTCCCCCTTCCTCTGCAGAGTCTCGGCTTATAGAATAACCTTGTTTCAAAGTCTCCGACTTCTGTAGAGAGAAAGACGAGACGAGACACACACAGAAGTGAAAGAAAAGGAAAAGACCCATGGCGCCACTGCGAGTCATTGGACCTCTCAAGTGTTGATGTGATCTGATCGGCAGTGGATCCTTGCCTTGGGAGCTGGGACATGCCATGGGAGGATGCGGATGCGGATGCGGGCCATCCATGGGTGCAGTCCATGGGAAAAAAGGCCGCCGCCCGACTCAACTCTTCCCCCGCATTTCCTCGAGTCTGAGTCGGTCAGTGGTGGTGTCCCATCCATCCATGGCCTGCGCCTGAAAGTGGTGCTGTTTAGGGAAAAAAAGAACTGGAGAACATTACAGAGTCAAGAGAAAAAAAAGCATTTCATTCTCGCTCTCTTATCTCAATCACATCTCTCTTCTACTACCACGCCACCTCCCTCCCCCGGGCCAGATCACGATATATATAGGCCTCTTGGTCCTTGGCGTTTCTTGTTTTCTGGGTCCATCGTCCTCTTTACAAATCAGTATAGCTTCCTTCTTTTTTTTTGGTCGCGCCGCCCGCCGCGTTAAATAATCGCCCATCAGGCCAGAAAGGGGTCTGTCACCCGCTTCTGTACCACATCCCTCTCGCCTCTTCCCCTGCCGATCGCCGACCATCAAAGACAAACTCGACGACATCATCTTCGGTACACCTTCAAAAGGCCGCCGCTGACGGCGCGCGGCAATAATCGACCATGGCCGCCACTCCTCCCGAAAAGATCCCCATCCCCATCCCGTTTCCTCCTCCCGCAGCCGTCGACGACGTCGATTCAACCATTCTCAAAGACGATGTAATACCTCTCAACTACTACTGCTCAACTGTCTATCAGCTCTAACGATGTCCCAAAGGAACTCCCCGTCCACTACGATGTACACATGAGCCCTCTCGAGCGCGATCTGCTTTGGAAGCAGGACCTGCGCATCATCCCGCTCTCGGCTGCCATCTACTTCCTCTCCTTCCTCGACCGAACAAACATTGGCAACGCCATGGTCCTCAACCTGTCCAGCAACGACGACATGCAGCACGAGACCAACATGACGGATCAGCAGTTTGTAAACTCCCTCATGGTGTTTCTCGTATCATACGCCATCTTCGAGGTCCCCAGCAACATCCTCCTCAAGAAGCTTCGCCCAAGCCGATGGCTCGCATTCCTCATGTTCTGCTGGGGCGCCATGACGATTCTCACGGCTGCGACGAACAGTTTTGCCAGCGTCACCGCTGTGCGATTCCTCCTCGGCACCTTCGAGGCCGGTCTGTTCCCCGGTTTGGTCTACTACCTGACCTTTTGGTACAAGCACGACGAGCGCAGTGTTAGGTGAGTTTGTTTGGCCGAGGGGTTCATGAGCCTTTGGTCCGGCTTGGCACAATACGACAGGATATACTTACAGCATGCAGGGTCGCCTTCATCCTGGCATCAGCGACACTTGCCGGCGCCGTAAGTTAACCTTATTTGCACCACATCGTTTCATGACTTACACCCAGTCTAGTTTGGCGGCGCAATCGCCTATGGTATTGGCCACATGAACAAGACGGGTGGCCTGTCGGGGTGGCGTTGGCTCTTCATCCTCGAGGGCATCCCGTCTTGTTTGGCTGCCTTCCTGGTGCTCTTCTTCCTACCTGACTACCCGGAGCGCGCCAAGTGGCTATCCGAGGCTGAGAAGGATATGGCCATCCACCGGCTGTACTATGAGGGTAGTAAGGAGTCGCAGCCCGCCATGACCTGGGCCGAGGCTCGGGAAACCCTGACGGACTGGCGCCTATACGCCCACTATGCCATCTACTTCGCTTCAGGTCCGGCTTTTGCCAGTCTGAGCTTGTTTGCCCCATCCATCACGGTGGGATTGGACTTTGCTGACCCCGAGGCCCAGCTTATGACTGTGCCTCCGTGGGCCATTGCATACGGTAAGTCTTTCGAGAAATAGACGAAAGAATGTTGCTGATTGTATGTGTAGTCTGTCAGGTATTAGTGGCGTGGTCGGCGGATCACTTCAACGCCCGAGGCGTCCACACAGCCATGGCTTCGACCGTTGGCGCCATAGGTTTCATCGTATCAGCAGCTCTACCGGTACATGCCTACAAGGCACGGTACGGTGGTCTTATACTCGCCACGGCGGGCTCCTTCTCATGTATACCACCTATGCTGGGATGGCTCAGTTCCAACGTCTTCACAACAGCGTCAACAGGTCTCGCCATCGCCATCAATGTGAGTCTGGGTGGTGGTATCGGTCAGATCCCCGGCGTATGGATCTACAAGACCTCTGAGCGCGACGATGGCTTCACGACGGGCCACTGGGTCAACGCAGCACTGCTGATGTTTGTGGCCATCGTGGCTCTAGGCCTGAGGGTGTTTTACGGCTGGAAGAACAGGCAGCTCAGGTCGTACGCAGAGAGCCACGAAGTCCCATATCGATGCTTCAAGTTGTAGGACCGGGAGCTGCGCGGGGGCGGTTGCGTTTTCTCTCTGCGATATATTTTTTTACGTACAAAGTGAACCAAGATAGGCATAGGAGTTTGATGTGCTCGGCGTGATGTTTTATGATGTATGATTGTGTTTTATAGCAATGACCTGCGTTATTCAGACGCTGTGTATTTGTGACGTCTTTGTCGAGTTTTCGTGTTATTGATGAGAGTAGTTTCGAATGCAAGATGTTGAAAACGAGCTGTTCAGCTATATGTTCAACTAGCTGTATCAGACCGGATCAGGGGAACTGCATTCCATATCTAGGAATATCAAGCAAGGCACAGACACATTGTCTAAGACGCTGACGACAAAGGCGCATATCATTGAAGCGCCTTGTTCAATGATCCATGCTAGTCAGGGCGTTGGTCACTTTCCAAGCTACCATTAATAGCATTGGATTGCAGACGACAAGGGCAAGGTAACACTCGACATCCATCTTAGATCCGAGAGATAACGTCAAGCGGCTGAGACAAGCTCGTTGAGTTCCGGTGAATGATATCAGCAAGTGTTGACCATCAGGCGCCAGCCGCGTCATGACATCACATCAAAGACGTATCTGTCTGGTCAGAGAACGTCCCACGAAGCGAGAGAGCCGCGTCATAGCGCTTCTGGGCGCCAGAGTCTCTATCAAGGAGAAATGAAATTCCATTCAAAACTGTCCCTCGCATTGAAAGTCTCAGATGGCGGGCATTTTTTGATGAAGCGGAAATGCCGGGCTGGCAAAAAGACATGACATCCTGGGCGAACATTGGTCTAGACTGCCCATGGCCAGGATGTGCTGGGCTGAGGATGGAGATGATGGCCAGGTACAGACCAAGGCCCGAAGAGAAGCCAACGTGCAACACGCATCTAGTGCGGTTTCAAGAGTGAAAAAGAGTTTTCACCAACAGCTGCGCCGTCAAATCAGTGAAGGGCAAAGCAGAAATAGAGTCGGGGAAGCAAGCAAGCAGACACCGTATTTTGAAGCCGAGAGGGGAGTTATCCGTGTACGGGTCGTCAGCCTTGGCCTTCGTACAGTACAGTTGCATGTATGCAGCCAGGGTCCAAAACGAGGTCCAGACCCGGCCAAGGGCAACCTTCACGGTGGTGCATTGGCACGTCCGAGTCGACGGACAGCCGATGGAAGGAGCATGGGAAGGGATGGCATCAAAGCCATTGGATAACCCTGTCAAAGACCTGGGAAAAGCCAAGCGGGCAAGCCCCCGCTCCCCAAACCCAAAAGCCGGTTTTGGGCTGACGTTGCGTGTGTGTGTGTGTGTGTCTGTCAGAAGCGACTTCGATTCGACATGGGGAGCCAACAGCCTCAAGTTTGAAAGGGACAGCCTACTGCTGTTGGGTGCTGCTGTTGCACCGTATGCAGGTGTATCGCGGTGCTTCGTCATGATCAGCACCCCAAGGTCAACATTTTCCATTCTTGTTGCAGAAAATGAAGCAATAGTCTGTGATGCAGGTGGCCTCGTCCATGACTCGTCCGTCAAGGAACGGATCTGCTTGGCGACACCATGAGTGTGTAAAAGGAAATAACGAGGGAAAGAGAGAGAAAAAGAAGAAAACAAGCCGATGCCTGCCAAGAGAAATAAAACGTCTTCGACAGTGGAGAGATCTAATAATTAGCCTCGAGATAATAATAAGAGTCGTCCATCACAAGCTCGAGTTACATCGAATCCATCCATAGAGAACAGGGAACTGGAGACCCGACGGGACCGCTGTAGCCGGGGAACCTAACCTTGGGAGCAGGAACGGTCAGTGGCTGCTCCCTAGCGTCCCATGCTGCCCGCTGTTACTCTCGCTCTCGGCTCTGTCTATGATCCATGGATGAATTGAAAAGCTGCCCGCGCGTGCTCGGGCTGTGATTTCAGCGACCCTCCCGCTGGAACAGGGCCCGCCACTGGGGAGCCAAGAAAGACGCGCAGCTCCGTCAGGGGACATGATTGGAGGGTCAAGCTGTACAATGCCCCCGCTGGCGACAGGGAAATGACGTCGTCGGCAGCGTCATAACGGGGCGGGGCGGAGATCTCGCCAAAGCACGATTTCCCAGCTGGAGCCTGTAGTCTCTGAGAGAAACAACCAGCGTCCAGGAATGAAGGGTGGACATTGTATTGTATAGTACAGTTACTGTAGAGTGTCAATAAAAGTGATGATGCCACAGAAGCACATGCAAAGGCACATGGTGGCTACCGATTAGCCCACTCTTTCAAGGGAATGCGAGAGGGTGATGCCATCATCATGTCCTCGTAGAGTAATGGGTGTCAAAGGTGTATGTGCAGCCTCCGCGGCGGCTTTGGCGGCCTGGACCCTTTTTTAGCTTGTGTCATTCCCGCAGGCGTTTGGTTCTGGGGGTGTGTGTGATGCAGTAAAATGTACTGTACCATCGAGGTACTGCCGCTTCCGTGATGAATGCCCCCGGACATTTGCTTCCCGTCGCGGGTGCCGTATCTTGTTCTTCATGGTCCATCATCACGTTCCACCCCATGACTTTACTTGACTCAAATAATATCCTGACTCTTTTTTCAACTCTTTTGCTTTGTAATTATTTTCACCCTCTTGTCAAACTGCCACTACCGGCCTCCATTCAATCTCAACGTTCTAACAACGGGGTTCGTCAACGTCGTCACGCCTTGTTTTTTATTTCTTTTTTTTTTTTTTTCAGCACGACCTCGTCTCATCTCAGCCGCCGGACACGCCGTTCTTACCACCAGTTTTCTGGGCTTCTTCATCCCAACACTGGCTGTTTCGTCTAACTCCAATAACGGCCTCGAAGCTGTGGCTTTTTCCATCTCTCATCTCAGTGACCTCGCCCCCAGACTCTCTTCGTTAAACCCCCTGGATCTCAATCCAACCTATTTCCAGGTTTCTCGCTGGGACCGGGACTGGGACTGGGACTTGGACGCCCCATCTCCACTCCATCCGCCATCCGCATCCGCCTGGGGCTGGCGCTGGCCTAGAATCCTGCTAAAAACTGCCACTGAAAGTGGGCTGCACTTGGGCTGGGCTTGCTTGCAGGCTTGCTTGCAGGCTTGCTTGCTTCCACTTGGACCTGCCTGCCCACTCTTTCCCATTCTTTAGGTCCCTCTGCTCCGTCACTCACTCCCGTCACTCGCGCTCAAATCTCTTGACCTCCCGCCCCCCATCCAAAAAAAAAAAAAAAAAAAGAACTGGGCTCTTATTAGCAACCACCAACCACAAGGCAGTCACCTAATTCCGTCCTCTTTCTGCTTTGCTTTCTTACCTCCATCCATCCATCTCTTCCTCTTGTCTCCAAACCTACTACGCCTTGATCTTCTACCTTGACCTTTTCCCTCCACGATACTACTTCGCGACGACTCATCCTCTCTCATTCTCTGCCACACGCCACTGTACGACGTCAGATCCCCTACAAGACGCTCCACTAGAGTAGAGCTCCCTTCTGTGACCTGTTAAACCCCGCATCATCCGCAGCTCAGCCAGCCCTGTTTCCTGGCCTGTCCTCTCCAGACTGTTGAGCTCTGCGACACTCAACACACGCCCGACGACTACCATCACGACTCGCACGACTTAGACGGCGGACCGCGCCCTAGATTAGACCAGAGAACCACGCTCAAGCTAGCGACCACGAGCTCTTAAGCCCGACTTTTTTGTGGCAAACACCATTGTTCTCCGTCTTGCTACGGTAGTAGACCCAAGGTCCAACTTTCTCTCCCAAGGCGGCTTGTCGCGCCTAGGCGACAATTTCGACAGCCATGTCCACCATTCAGCAGCTAAAGAATTTTATCCGGCACGGTAAGTTATTCTCTGGCCAGTGTAGCACGAGCACCAGCGCTGACTCTCGTGCTCCAGGCAAGCAGGCTCGCGCCGGAAACCCTGACGAGTCGCCGCGTAAGAACGAGGCTTCTCAACAACCTGTAGCTGCCCAGCACAAGAATGCGAGCGACCCCGGTCACGCACACTCAAGCGCACGAGATCCCACCGACGACCACGCAAACGAGGAGTACTCGAGCAAGAAGAAGCGCTACGATGACGAGAAGCTCGCCAAGCTCGTCGCTGAGGAGAACGCCAGTAAGAGCAAGTTCCCTCGCTACCCTGGCCTGGAGCGCTGGGAGCTCGTCGACAAGATGGGCGACGGCGCCTTCAGCAACGTCTACCGTGCCCGCGACACCACGGGCGAGAGAGGCGAAGTCGCCATCAAGGTCGTACGCAAGTACGAGATGAACAGCATGCAGGTGAGCTTGCCCAGGGTCGTCTGTATCTGCATCGCCCTTTCTCCTTTTTTTAATGCGTGTGTTTCTTCATTGCTTGCTTTTGGCGTACTTTCTCTTGTCCCCATTTACCAACACCACGGGGTTGTCCCCTTCATAGGGAAACAAGCATTTACATCCAGACTTCAAGAAAGTCCCAAAGGCAGCAGAGGTGCGAGAAGATTTCTCTTAATTATTTCTTTTATGTCTGGGCCGCCATCCTCGTCGGATTTTCACTTATTTCCATTGTCTTCTCGACGAGGACAAAATGGCCTGCAGACTCGCGAACAAGCTAAACATAATACTAACCTGAACGCAGCGATCCAACATTCTCAAGGAGGTGCAAATTATGCGCCAACTTGACCACCCCAACATCATCAAGCTTGTCGAGTTCTCCGAGTCACGGCAGTACTACTACATTGTTCTTGAGCTTGCCCCTGGAGGCGAGCTCTTCCACCAAATCGTCCGCTTGACATACTTCAGTGAAGAACTCTCTCGGCACGTCATTGTTCAGGTCGCCAAGGCCCTGGAGTATCTCCACGAGGAGAAGGGCGTTGTTCATCGGTATGTCATGATTTTTTGCTGCCTGGTGGTTGATGTCAGAGGGATAGTTCGCACCAGAGATGGTGATGCCCCTCCTGACGTCATTTCGCCCCTGCACGGTCCTGGATGAGATAGCTAACCCCTTGCCAGTGACATCAAGCCCGAGAATATCCTGTTCAACCCCATTCCTTTTGTGCCGTCCAAGCACCCCAAGCCCAAGCAGCCCGGCGATGAGGACAAGGTCGACGAGGGCGAGTTTATCCATGGCCAGGGTGCGGGTGGCATCGGCCAAATCAAGATTGCCGACTTTGGCCTTTCCAAGATTGTCTGGGATAACCAGACCATGACGCCCTGTGGAACAGTTGGCTACACGGCCCCCGAAATCGTCAAGGATGAGCGGTACTCCAAGTCAGTAGATATGTGGGCGCTGGGATGTGTGTTGTACACACTACTCTGTGGTTTCCCACCATTCTATGATGAGAGCATCGAGGTGCTTACAGAGAAGGTGGCTAAGGGCCAATACACCTTCCTGTCGCCCTGGTGGGACGACATTTCCAAGTCTGCCCAAGATCTCATCAGCCACCTCCTGACGGTGGATCCTGAGAAGAGATACACGATTACAGAATTCCTGGCACACCCTTGGATCCGTGGAAACGGACCCACTCCCCGTGAGGAGAAGAAGAAGCCCGAGGTGCTCCGAGCCTTTGATGCGACCAAGTTTGAGGATGCTGGCAAGCGCTACGACTTCCGATCACCTGGCGCCGTCAACCTTCGTGAGGTGTTTGATGTTGGCTACGCCGTGCACCGCCAAGAAGAGGAGGGCAAGCGGAGGGCTCAGGTCGGTGCCAAGGGTGGCCCCGCCAGATTCCTTGGTGGCCTCAACGAAGAGGACGAGGAGGATGAGGATGTCATGGAGATCGATGGACAAGATCCCGACGCGGCAGCCAAGCCGAACGCAGCAACCCGGGCCTTGGAGCAGAGCATGCGGAAAACCAATATCCGAGATCAAGAACAACACCACGAGACTCGAGGACGGGAACGTGAACGCGCCACTGAAAGGGGATACGGTCAACACTCGGCGGCCGTGGCTGCAGCAGCCCGACAACAAGTTCGGGACCGGAACCGCCAGCGTGGCGCTTTTGAGCTGAACCTGGAGAACGCCACGTTGTTGGGCAAGAGAAACAAGAAGGTTCCCATCATGGGGGCATAGGGGCCCATTGATATAGAGTTGAGGGGCGCTTCAGTAGCAGAGTCGCCAGTGAAGGCTCGGCCTCTTGACAGGCGTTCTACAGAAGTTGGATTTATGTTAGAGGGCCATCATTAGAAGAGGGTCCTTAGGTGGATGTTGCACATTCTTGTCCTGGTCCAGATTATCGGGAAGACGTTTGGAGGCCCGACGGGGCTGAGCCAAAGGGCTCAAGTTGACAGGGGAGGATCAGACTACTGAGACGAGACTGACTTGCATTGTGGCGCACGGAGTATCGGGTAATGACATGATGCTGGCTGGCCTTTGGGGACTCGAGACGATTTGCAGAGCTCTTCATGTCGTGTAATTATAAGTCCAAGCAAGGGTGGGCTTGTCTTTTGACGTGCGTGTCGAGAGGAGAGGAGAGTGACGGAGGGTAAATATCCTTTTGGGCAACATGATCCATCCATAGGCTGGGAGTTTTTGGGAATCTCGTTACGTTTGAAATCCATGACAATGTGTTGAAGATTGATATCACGGGTGTTGCTGCTTGTGTTGTAGTGACGTGACAGTGCCACTTCTTGTTTGCTAATATTCGTCTTCATCATCCTCATCGTCGTCGTCACCCCAACCCTCACTGTCTGATGGCTCATCACCTGTTCCCTTCTTGGAGCGACTGGGATGAGCCTCGTGCTTGCCAGTCGTGCAACCTGGCTCACTCCAGCATTGTCGCAACAATTCCACGTGAAGCCATCTGGGTGTTCCTCACGCTGCTCATCCGTATCAATAGTTCCATGACAATTCTCATCCCAATCAACCCAAGCAGGACTATCATAGTCAACTTCAAGCTCTCCTGACACATAGTCATCAGCACACCATTCACACACATGGCGTCAAGTGAAAAACTCACCCCAGTGATACCAACACGCCTGTTGATTATTTTCCTCCTCGATAAAAGGTTGGTCGCACTGCACACACACAGCAAAAGCTCCCCAGCAGCCTTGCGCTTCTGGCCACCACTGCTGCCCTCCTCACTTTTCAACGCGTCAAAGTGTTCTAGGGCGTGTCGCTGGACTGTTCTATCACTGCAGAGGGCGCGAAGGACAGAGCGGATTTGGGACTCTGGGGCGTTGAGTAATTCGTCAAGAGTAGAGCCAGACATTCTTGTTCGTGTCTTGTTTAAAATTAATTGTTTGATGTTAGTTGTGACTTTTTTTTCTGTTTGTCTTTTCCGGATGACTTAATTATTGCGGAATACAACCGCAAGGGGGTGTGGGAAAGCCACTCTAGGTAAATTAATTTGCTATATTTTTGATCAAAAAGCCCTTGTCTTTCCTTTTATCGTCGTGGCGTTGGAAAAAAAAGCAACGAGATCCTGGTACTATGTGACTTTCTTGGTGATGGTTGCGAGATGGCTTATTTTCGCGTTTTCGTCACATCCAAACAGATAGATAGTGTGATCCAGTGTTGAAGGGTGGTTTCACCCATGGTAACTGGCGGGCATGTCATGTGGGTTTTTGAGTATTCTTGAATTGTATATATGAGTTGTTCCTTCGTTGCATGTCTTTGCCCTGGCCCAGGCTGTATCGTTCAACTTGGCTGTCAACTTGGTACTGTATCAAGCCTGTTCCTCCTTGAGTTTCTCTAAACCGCGGTTCAGAACATTCGTCCTGTCAAAGTTGGCCCCCTGCTCTGTAACCTTCGAGTTGGTTGCTCCCGTCTATCTTAACTATCTCATCTCTAACTCCCATTCATCTCCAGTCACCCAGACTCAACCGAAACCATGCTTTCCATCCTCAAAGCGACCACTCTCCTCGCAGCCCTCGTCGCGGCCAAAGACTACGACCATCCTAACTGCGTCTCCGGAGCCCACGTCATCGCCGTCAGGGGCAGCCTCGAAGCTCAAGGCCCAGGCATAATCGGAGAAGTCGCCGACAAGATCCTAAACCGAATCCCAGACTCTGACATGGTTTCTCTCGTGTACCCGGCTCAGTACGATCCTTATGAGCCGTCTCAGACAGAGGGTGTCGGGATTTTGACAAAGGTTGTGAACAAGTATGCAAAGGCTTGCCCTAAGACTAAGATGATACTACTTGGTTTCTCTCAGGTGGGTATAGACCAGGCCTTGTGGTTGTTGTGTATATAGGAAGGGGCTAACTCGACATAGGGCGCTCACATCATTGCCGATGTAATGTGTGGTGCCAGCTCTAAGGGCTTTCCAGCTACAAAGCCACAGCCTCCCAAGATTTCAAGCAAGGGTAGGCGAACAATACTGGAGTTAGTTGCTATGTAGATACTGACATCCATACCATAGTTGCCGCCATAGTTTTGATGGGCGACCCCAGTATCACCGAAGGCCAACCCTTCCACATGGGAAGCAGTCAAGGCAACGGCGTAAGTACACAACTCAATATCATCCGAGACAAAGATTGAAGACTCACAGATGTCCCCTAGATCTTCCCCCGCCAGCGACCAGGCGGCTGCCAATGCATCTCCCACAAGACCGTCTCGTTCTGCGACGCTGGTGACCCCTTCTGCGAGGCAGGAAGCCATGAGCTGGCCGTTCACATGAACTACGTTGTTGTATACGGGGATATCGCTGCTGACTTTGCTGTTTCCATGTTTCACCGCGCCTGAGTGCCATCGTCATGTTCAGATGAGAACGGTGTGGCTTCAAGGGTAGGCTTTTGGCATGGCTGCTCGTCATGTACTGAACCAAGAGTGGAAGCAGGGGAAGATAGGGCTCAGTTGGAAAAATGGGCATGGCGTCTATGATAGTCGATTGAGAAGAGGGAGCGAATTGGTACCGGCCTTGTACATGAAAAGGGGCTTCCATCGCCTGTAGCAATCAACTCGACCTCAATACAAAAGCCCAACGGCCCTCATCTCAGCTTCTTCTGTTCCCAAGTTTAGAGGGCCAATAATCTTCTCGCAGTGGCGTTATCAAGTTGGCAGTGATGCGCCAGTGTCGAAATCTCTAGCAGTGTCAAGGCGGATATCATAAATTCGCCCTCAGATCTCCACCCATTTTCTCTCTGTCTTTCTTCTTCTTCAACACCATTTCTCACACCTAGAAATCTTTCCCAAGAGATTTCCAACACATCACGATCAGAAATCATCTTCTTCCTCCATCCACTCGCAGAAAACATTAGGTATCGTCGATACATACAAATAGTAGGTCACCCTCAAGGTTGCCATGCCACCAGAAGGATCCCTTTTCACATCTTTCTCCAGAATTTCGCGTCAGGAAAATTAGAGCCATGTTTGTTTTCTTGACCATCGCGGTCTTCTTGGCCTCCTTTGCTTCGGCCCAGTGCCCCTCCGGCGCACACATCGTCGTGGCTCGTGGCAGCGAAGAGCCACAAGGCCCTGGAGTCTTGGGTCCCGTCGCTGAACGTATCAAGAATCTCGTCCCTGGCTCTGACGTTGAGTCTCTCATTTATCCTGCTCTCTTTGAACCCTATGCTCCCTCGCAGATGGCTGGTGTCGCGGCCATGACTCAGCTTGTTGGTGACTTTACCCACCAGTGCCCTGATACCAAGGTCATCATCCTTGGTTATTCTCAGGTATTCTTGCCTTTCATCCTGCTATGAATGCCTCTGAAATTGTTATAGGGTGCTCATGTTACCATGGATACTTTCTGCGGTGCCAGCTCCGTTGGTTTTCCTGAGACCGCTCCCCTCCCGTCGTCCATCTCCGACAAGGGTAAGCAATAGCAACATTATCGTCTTTTCATCATTTCTAACCATCGTAGTTGCTGCTATCATTATCATGGGTGATCCCAGTCTAGTCGAAGGCCAGACCTTCACCGTCGGAAGCAGCAACGGCAGTGGTGTAAGTCCCATCTCACCATCAACTCGTCGAACAGCAACTCACCTCATTCCTAGATTCTGGCCCGTCAGAACCCCGATGGCTGCAAGGCCATTACTGAAAAGACCATCTCCATCTGTGATTCCGGGGACCCTTTCTGTGAGGCTGGTAGCCAGAACCTCACTGTACACATGAGCTATGCCACCATCTGGGGTGACTACATTGTCAGTCGCGCTTCTGCCATGTTTCAGTCAGCTCAAGGTTGAAGACACACCGCATTTCATCCCTATATAAGGAAGTCTTGGGGATGAGTTGGGATGAAAGGGGGTCTTTGAGATTGATCCACACATTGAAGTACAACGGAGAATCAGCATGGAGCCACGTCGACTGGAACCCCCGGGGCTTTTCAGATAGAGTGCCTATAGATGACTTGGCTCTAATACGAATTGGCTTCTTGCTGCGTGTCCTTTAGAGCCTCCCCGGTGCATCGCTTCTGGGGCATGGGGTAATAGTCGCGGAGATTATGCATGGCATCCTTGCCTAGGCCAAGACCAATATGTCGCCTTCATCCAATGGCATGTACTGATTACGACTCTGTAAGACCGATCTGAGCTACTTCATCGAGGCGGATACAAGGCTAGTTGTGTTGTATTGCATGCATCACGATGTACAACATCATCCTTGGGGTCAAACAAGCTTCACCAACGCTCAACTTCATGTCATGATGCAATACACTTTAGCCATTTACATATCCTATGCTGTATGCTATATCTCTATTGGTCTCTCGTCCTGTCTTTCTTGACCTTGCGGGTACTATCTAATGTACAGAGAGGAGTAGTTATCGTGATTAGTCTATGTTGTTGGGTAGTCATAAGCATCGTGTCGTTCATATTTGACGATAAAAATTCAATGTCCCAAATCCCAGGAATATCTTGTCGCTTGCCCAATGCCCGTAAATGCCGATAACTCCAATGCATGCCCCATGCGCCCGCCTGTATGCAATATTAAATGACCCGTGTTCACATGCTCCATTACTCTCACATCGTCGTCCCTCGTGTCGTCTCTCGATATCGGGTTCTCCTTGTTAAGGAGAGCACCAACTTTCCGCATTAGGTATGCTCCACCCCGCAGCCGCGAATAGGGGCACGGAGGCAGGGTATGATAGGGAAAAGGGGAGCCAGAATCGGTCTTGGACCAGATGCGGCGCCCTCTCGGGCCTGAGCCAGTGGTCGTCATGCTTGAGGGTAGAGATCCTCCGTAGCACCCACATCAGCTCCTTACCCAGAGACTCTTGCCTCCTCAGATCGGCGTGCTTGAGCTCGTTCACATAGGTCCTGGCCAACTCGTCGGCCAGACCTGGCAGCGATAGCACAGCGGCGGCCGTGGGTCCCTCCTTGACGATGTGTGCGTTGCCAAAATCGTAGGGGAACCTCACGCGGACCTGACGGAAGAGCCCGTCGGACGTCGGAATCCCCCAGATGTCCGTCTTTCCAGGGATAGGAAGCATGTCATGTGTCCGGGCCCAGCCCTTGAGAGGCTTACGGGTGTGTTCGGGACAGATGATGCTTACCTTGAAGGGCTTGACATCGTAGCCGTAATAGGCCATAGCAGCGTGGCCGCTCACAGCATAGGGGATGTGGCTGAAGCGGACGGAAATGAGGTCGACGACCTCACGCACAATGTCTGGGGCCATGGCACGGTCCGTAGCGCTTATGACTCCCATGTTGCTAGCTGGGCTTGCCGAGTAGAGCAACCGGTTGGTGCCATGGCGGCTCTGACTGCGGTCCCGCCTTGTAGTGGTCGTCGAGGGGGCGTGAGTGTGACGGCGAGTAACGCGATCAGTAGGTCCGTGGCTGCGCGTGGCAGAAGGTTCTCTTGTTGAGGCTGGCCAGCTCTCTCGAACTTTTCGATGCTGGGAGTCAGTACGCCCGTGGTGGTGGTGGCTGCTGCGCGTAACCGAGGCCTCCCTGTTGATGGCGGCAGTGGCCGTCGTGGTGGCGGTAGCGGCGGACCAGCTTTCGCGGGCCCGTTGCTGCTGCTGTTGATGCTGATGTTGTTGTTCCTGATTCCTCTCGTGTAATTGATCTCTTGCCCTCTGGTGATGGACCTGTGTCTCTCTCGGTGATCGTGTGCGGGCTCGCGATGATGATGACGACGCGCTCCAGTTGTCGACGCGCGCCCGCTTCTTGTCCCGCAGATCCCGCTCGGGCGTGCGTTGTCGCTGTGGTTTGGTGCGTGGCGGTGGGCTTGGGCTCCCTCTCGCCTTCTGAAGCTTCTGCACAGCGACGTGAGAAGGCTTGACAGAGGTTGAGAGTCCGCTGAGAAGTGATCGCAGAAATGACCCAAAAGCCATTATCATGAAAAGATACTTTTCAATACTGAGTAAGGGATGTACAATACATGGAATACAGTAGGTAGGTACTCAACAAGCTTCGGGACGGGAACAGGCGCGGCGGCGTGTGTCAGGGGGTCCAGGGGCGGGTTAAAGCTGAATGAAGGAAACTAACTTACTAATGACGGGAGACTGTGGTCCCTCAAGTGGACGCGGACTCCCTTGCCCATCTACCGAGATGAAAAAGGGGCGAACCAGGTAATTAGTTGTTTTTTGTTTTTGTTTTTTTTCTGCCTGACAAGATTAATAAATTCGTTGTTTAAATTGATTGGAAGGGTCTGGATGACAGAATAATTCCAAGCCATGGATGGATGATGGAGATGCATGGACCCCTCCAAAAGAGAAAAGACGCGGACGTGACGGGACCCATGACCTTTAAGGGCGAAAATCAATCCTAGGCTGCCCAACCTCTGTTCTCGTGTCAACAAAGAGGACTGACTCTTTCTGCATGTTCAGGGGACGTTTGCAGGGGGGTTCTTTATCGGCAATGCATCTTGATGGGTTCAACACCTCATCCCACATAATCATTCCCGTTGATTGCCTCGTCCCGCCCACCGCCCATCTCGACCTAAACCCTCACACCCAATCAAGACCACAAGCGCATGCAAGAATTAGTGCCATGAGTACGATGCTAACCTGTCTAGTAGTTCGCGACATGGCTGGGCCTCTAAATCGTCCCTTCCAACCGCCAACGCCTGCCTACGTATGGTGCCCGATAATCCTACAAGTCCATCATCCCGTGGCCTCGTCAATCAATGGTTTGCATCTTAGTGTGTCCCTCTCTCGCCATCGTCATACCCGCTCGCTTATAATTCCTCCTCCACCTCCATCTCCTCTCCATTCGCTTGTCCCTTGTTCCCCGCCGGCCCATCCTTTTTTGGCATTGTCGCCTCTTTGTCAATCATCTGTCTCGACACCGACACAATGTTGTCTTCGATGAGCTCCTGACCAACATCCTCGAGATGCTTCTTGGGATCGAGTTTTCCAACGTATCGCGTCTTAAGTTGTTCCTTGGTCAACTCGGTCTCTTCCTTCACTCGCTTCTCGTAGCCATCTGCCAACGTGACCAGCTGCTGTAGTCGGTCCTTGTTCTTGCAACCCTCGTGTCGGAAATCGGCCATCTCCAGCGCCTCCGTCCAAACGTGCTTGTGTAGGTTCATGAGCATGTTCTCTTCGAGAGCCGTCTTGCGGTAGTTGATTCCGATCGAGTAGTAGTGTCGGTTGAGGCCGTGAATAAGTGCCTGGATCGAGGGCTTGTTGAGATGACCCAAGTTGCTGGTGCTCTGGCGGGGCTCTTGGCCCATCATCAAGAGCTGTGGGTTGATCAGTCGAAAGGCATCGATGACGACTTTGCCCTTGACCGATTGGATAGGGTCAATGACGACGGCCACGGCGCGGGGGTTCAGTTGCTCGAAAGACTGTTGGGTGTTGATATCAACCGACGAAAGCCAGCAACCAAAACCGGGATGAGAATGGTACCAGCCGACAACGGACTCGGGTCTGTTCAGAGTGGATTTAGTGAGTGCAGCGGAAGCTTATCCGGCCGAATTAACCAACCTTCCTGTTTGTCGCAGCATGTCCATCATCTTTGTCTGGAAAACGGGGTCTACGGCCTCGACACTAACGCCGGTACCGCTCTGAGGCATGGCAAACACGTCCATAACCTTGACAGTAAAGTCATCCACAAACTCGCCCAGCATCAGGCCCATGACTTCCATAGGCACACCGGCTCGACCATGTCGAAGCATCTTGAGCAAGGCGAGGGAGGAAATGTAGACTGTTTCCGAGTTGTCGATAAGGTTCGTGTTATCCTAGAATTATACGCGTTAGCACAAGCGCTTGATCGCCAGCATCCTCTGAAAAGAAGCTTGAATGGCAGCTCTGTAGCTTACCGTGCCAGGAGCAGCTCCACCAAGGCCCATGCCACCACCGCCCAGTAGACTCCTAAAGCGCTCCATGATGTCTGTGGTGTGTATGAGAGTGTCTGTTAGAGATGCGCGCGTGTAGAATGGCACAAAAATGGAGGTGATGAGGTGTGATGAAGATGTTGGAGGGCGTTGCTATGGTCGGAGCTCAAGGTGGAAGCGTATTGACGTTGACGACAGCCCGGCAGCCTGGAAGCCACAGCTATGGAGCTTAGTAATGTCACGTGCAGTAATCTGTTGTGGCTAGAACTCAGCCTCGCTTCAAACAAATGAGCTTCGGCATTGTGGGGCCCTTATCCGTTGTGGCTGGAACCAATCGGGATCCGCTTGTAAGATTAATCCGGTGTAAACGCCGGCTCCGAGTCTGGGCTTCGGTTCGCATTGGCAGCCTCTCTCTCTGCCGTGTGCTCTCTCTCTTACATGGTTTCTTTTCGAACTCCCACATTCTCTCTCCACCTTACGATCGATCATGTCGAGCTCTCTTTGAGCAAAAAAGGTTACAAGATATCGGTTACCCACGATTCAACACCTCCTTCTCACATCAACCTTTTCTCGCACCCCTTCCTGTTCCAGCTTCGCGACGCTCTCTAAGCAGCCGCAGTCATGGGCGACGACATTCGGGTCGAGCTCGGCTCGGTCGCGCTGAACGGCGCATCACCCAAGAAGGTCGCCTACTTTTACGATTCTGATATCGGCAACTATGCCTACGTCACTGGACACCCTATGAAGCCTCATCGCATTCGTCTGGCGCATAGCTTGATCATGCAGTACAACCTTTACCAGAAGATGGAAATCTACGTGAGTTCTCCCGCGGGGTCTCTGATGCTCGCTCAACGCCACTTTTCGTTGCAAAACATTACTAACCTTCACGAAGCGCGCGAAACCAGCAACCCGAGGCGAAATGACCCAGTTTCACACGGACGATTACATCGACTTCCTGCAGAAGGTGACGCCCGATAACATGGATAGCTTCATGCGAGAGCAGGGCAAGTACAATGTGGGAGACGATTGTCCCGTGTTCGACGGTCTCTTCGAGTTTTGTGGTATTAGCGCCGGTGGCAGCATGGAGGGCGCAGCGCGCCTGAACCGCCAAAAGTGTGACATCGCCATCAACTGGGCTGGTGGTCTCCATCACGCCAAGAAGTGCGAGGCAAGCGGATTTTGCTACGTCAATGGTGCGCAATCCCTCATACTCACCTAGTTAATGCGATCTAACCATGTTCTAGACATCGTCCTCGGAATTCTCGAACTCCTCCGATTCAAGAAGCGCGTCCTGTACATCGATATCGATGTTCACCACGGAGACGGTGTCGAAGAGGCCTTCTATACGACCGACCGCGTCATGACCGTATCCTTCCACAAGTACGGCGAGTACTTCCCCGGAACTGGCGAACTCAGAGATACCGGTATCGGACAGGGCAAGAATTACGCCGTCAACTTCCCTCTTCGCGACGGTATCACGGATGTGTCTTACCGATCAATCTTCCAGCCCGTCATCGAGAACGTCATGAAATACTTCCAACCCGAGGCAGTCGTCTTGCAGTGTGGTGGCGACAGTCTCTCTGGCGATCGATTGGGCTGCTTCAACCTGAGCATGGATGGTCACGCTAACTGCGTCAACTTTGTCAAGAGTTTCAACCTACCCACTCTTGTGCTTGGTGGTGGTGGCTACACAATGCGAAATGTTGCTCGTACATGGGCCTTTGAGACGGGTGTTCTTGTGGGGCAGGAGATGGAACGAACCCTGCCTTACAACGAATACTACGAGGTTTGGAATGTGATTCCTGTGAGAAATGTCATTTGCTAACTCAGGGACAGTACTATGCTCCTGATTTCGAGCTGAACGTGCGATCCTCCAACATGGAGAACTCCAATAGCCGAGAGTACCTCGAGAAGATCACATCCGCCGTCATTGACAACCTGCGACAGACTGGCCCTGCGCCAAGTGTGCAGATGCAGGATGTCCCACGGAAGCCATTTGGTGGTATGACTGACGAGGAGGAAGCCGAGCTGGACGACCTGGATGAAGATGAGAACAAGGATGTTCGCATGACAGAACATCGTTGGGACAAGCGAGTCGAACACGAGGGCGAGTTTGAGCCCAGCGACGACGACGAAATGGCACGCGCCCACGGTGCTACCCGACAAAACGGCAACAAGCGCACCTTTACCGATTACCGTAAGGGGGAAATGGAGGTGGACAGCGGCAATGCCACGCCCAAGGCTCCTAATGGCGCTTCTGCTGAGGAGCCCGCTGGTGATGATACTCATGACATAAACGATGATACCATTGAGGACATTTCAGCGCATGAGCAACCAGAGAGGGATCAGCCAGAGAAGGAGGCTGAGAAGCCGGAAGAGACGGCCAAAGAGACCGAGAAGACCAGCGTGGACAACGATGGGGACGTGGGAATGACGGATTCGGCACCCGCAGAAGACACAACAACTATCAAGAAGGAAGACGTCGAGCCTGAAGCTACTGCCGAACCAGCAGCGCCCGCTGAGAAGCCTACACAAGAAGAGTCTACGACTAAGGAAGCGCCAGAAGCTACCAAGGAGACTACATCAGAACCGAAGCCCACTGAGGAGGCCGCTGAGAAACCTGCTGAGGCAACGGAGCAAAAAGACAAGGTCGAGGCAGCTGATGATGCTATGGACGTGGACAACGAGAAAGAAAAGCCCAAGGAGCCTGAGGCACCCAAAGAGAAGAGCAAGAGCCCTTCAAACTAATAGTTTGAGAGGAGCTTAGCTCACAACTCAATTGGTTCGATTGATGTTGCACGTTCCATGCAATAGCTCATGCCACAGTCGTTCTTTTGCGTGCTTGTCCCGGTTCCGGTATCACACCAGTGGTTCACGCGACGGGCACCTTGTATCATAGCGATGAGAAGATGTGGCCTGGGGCAAGGCGTTCCAGGCGTAGGGATAGAGCGGCAGGGGAGAGGCAGATGCCAGTTTTAGAGGGCGGTATTTTTCGGCTTCTCTTGCACCGGGGTATCTCTCATTCCATGTCGTATTACGAGGATTCATGTTTCTAGTTGGTATCATAGCGAAAGGATATAATCAGTTGTTTCACCACGCACGTCAGTCGTTACATCATGGTCATTTCAAGTGTAACAATTTGTTTGTCGTGCCTGCTGATCGATCATACCAATAAACCAACTCATATGTCCATCCAGAAACTCAAAGAATACTCTATTCCCAGACACCAAACGCCCAGATAAATGACCAAACCTAGATATCATGCCTTGCCTATTCAAACAAGTAACTCATCATTCGTAGCTCATTATTCGTTATCAAATACCACAACTCCAAACCTTGAAACCCAAAAGATCAGTCAATCTATAACCCACCTCTCGTCCCCCCAAACATTATACTCATCTCCAAAGGCAATTTGAACCGCCTGCCTTTGTCTGCGCTCCCTGCCAGACCTGTCTCTTGTTGGCTCTCGCTAAACGTCGAGGTTGAGACCACTTGGGTGCTGTTGCTGGACCAAGGGGGATTTGGGACAGTATCATCCCCAAGGATCTCATATTGAAATCCGTATCGATGTCCATCTCGACGGGAAGAGTATCTTCAGAGTTCCCGTGGCCGTTATGACGCGCAGCCACCTCTTGATCGATCTTCATCTTGGAAAAGGCTCGACCGAGTGTCCCAGACGGGTTCCGTATCTCGACGCACCCGTGATATATGATGCCCTCCATCACATCCCCAAATGACATCATTCTCGCAAGGTTTACGAGTGGCCGTTTGCTGCCATTTGTATTGCGGCTGCCCCTGGGACGGCCAACTCGCGACTTGAAGGCGCTGAGGATCATACCTGTTTGCGAGAACTGGTCTGTGGCTATCAGCAGAATACACAATTGAACTGTCGCAGAGTATGCGTACAGATCAACTGTATAGCCGTGTCCACTATCCGTGATAATGGATAGCAATTGCTCAAGTTGGTCAAGTTGAGTGTCGTTTGTTCATTGTAAAGGAGAATATCCAAAGTAAACAAGAAAGCGGACAGCCATTATACTTTAAACCAATATGTTTAACTGCGCCTGTGCGTATTTGGTCATCTGACATGTTTTCTCCTCACAGGGTTGTTGTTTAGTCGTGAAGTTTCTCATCCTCTGCTGCCTAAAATTGTCCAGTTAGCCTGACAGTGAGGCTATTCAGAGGCAGTGCCATCCCCAATATGCACGTCCCCTGCGCGTTCTTGAAGCTAATTCGATCACATGATTGCCAGTGCATTGGTAGTCTGTTTCTAAAGTTGACTCACCAAACACGGTGATTACCAGGCCTGCCTTCCAGGTTGTTTGGGGAGAAGCCATTTTTACTAGGCTGTTGAGCGCGCGTTCATTGCTTCTTCTTCTCAGGCATGAGAATCTAAATCACAGCTAGGGTGTACTACTTGAGGAGTCTCTATTCCTTGTGTTTTTCTTGTGTCATTCTACGATTGCTTTTGCATGGCAACGGAATACCATTAGATGCGATCATTCCTCACTTCTGATCATACTGATTGCTCGGCTGATGACTCCTTGAATGGCAAAGTGCACGGAAGGCACCCGGCCGCGAGGGCGCGGGTTGCCGTGGCGACATAAGCTTAATCCTATAAAAGAGCTGAGAAAATATCTAAATGAGCCCCTAACGACTCAATTAACACTCGCAACAACTCAATCTGGATCGCTCAAGTCAACAATACTGGATGTGTAATACGCCTACAGGGTGAGGATATTCACTCTAAGTGGGGGACCGAACACAACTGATAAGATCCCCCACATTCCGAGCACAGACACCCACGTCACACCGGGCTGCCGAGATTCTGCCATGAATGATTAGCAGGGTAGGGGACGAGCTCCATGTGCTAAAGCGGGCGCTGCGGGGGGGGCTGGCTCTTTCGCGCAGAGTAGAGAGGGACCCGAAAAATAATTATTTCCAAACCTTCTTCCATGACTCGACCAAAACCTTGAACATCTTCTTCTTATAACGTATCCTCCCCTACATCCTTTTGTTTACTCTTGATATCCAATGTCAATGTAGCATCAACTTCTTCTTCTTCACCTGAAAGAACCCCCTCAGCGCCTTGTCGCCAATCCCCTTTAGAATCCAGCGCTTGACTCATTTCCTCATCCATCATGCCAACCCCCGCGCCCGACGCCCAGACGGCCAAGCTGGCCGTCTGGAAGGAGGCCCTCTACGATCGCTGTCGCGAGTCTGGCGTCGACATGTTCTCCCAGGATGACCTCCTCCGTCTCGACGTTATCCCCAACCGCGACCTAATGCTGCTGGCCCGTGTCGTCCAGTCCCTCAGCGATGACAAGCTCTTCATCACCATGCGCGAGGCCTCGGGCCAGGTTCTATGGAAATGGCGCGACGCTCAGGAGGCGCACAAGTATGTTTCTGCGATGGCTGACACCTATCTCAATGCGCTCGGCTGACGATTTTGTCCAACCAGGTACAAGCAGTGCTCAACCGATGAGCAGGTCATGGTGTACTCGCTCATCGACGACTCGGGCGGCGACGGCATCTGGTCCCAGACCCTACAGAAGCGCCTCAACATGCACGACTCGGTCCTCAAGAACGCCCTCAAGCAGCTCCAGACAAAGGGTCTCATCGCTCCCTTCAAGAATGTCGAGCACCCTAACAAGAAGATGTTCATCAAGGCCTCCATCCGCCCCAGCGATCGTGCCACCGGCGGCCCTTGGTACACCGACCAGAACCTCGACGAGGCCTTCATAGAGGAGCTGCAGCGCTTTGTGTTTGACTACTTGAAGCTTCAGAGCAGCTACCATAGCACCCACGGAGGTGGTGCTCCGGCACGGACGCAGGTGCCCAAGAAGGGTGTCGTCAAGGGAGGCGTGGAGAAGGGCAAGAAGCGTGATGCTAGCCACATGGATGAGCCTCCGTCAAAAATCACAAAGACCTCCTCCGCTGCCCCGGCCAGGAAAGACACGCTCCTCCCTCTCCCTGCTGGTTACACAGGCTACCCGACCGTCCGCGACATTGCCCGTCTCCTCTCCACGAGCGGCGTCACCCACAACACCATCCTATCCGAACACGATGTCAAGAAGCTTGTCGATGTCCTGGTATGGGATAACCTGGTTGAGCCTGTCAAGGTTAGCGGCAAGATTGGCTACCGCGTCTCCCGCATCGCCAAGCAGTCTGCAGAGAGATGGGCTGGCCGTGATGATCCCACAGGACTCGAGGGCGGCCCCGAGCCATTCGTCAGTGCCTTCACTGAGGCTCCTTGTGGCCGCTGCCCAGTCTTTGAGATCTGCGAAGAGGGTGGACCGGTAGGCCCAAGCAATTGTGAATATTTCCAGAGGTGGTTAGGCATTGAATAGACTGGACACGTCTACCAGGGTCTGGGAGGTTACTGAGCTATCACTCACTCTATCCTGTGTATTTTTTTCTCTTTATGGGTCTGGCGTCTGGTTCCTTGTACCAATGGGCAGTTTGGTTTTACGGGTGGGCATAGCAGCGGCGCAGTAGGAAAAGCGACACGGTCAAATGGCCCTTCGCAGCGGTACCAACTTTAAAACTTACTTCAATTGATGTCTTGATGCTTTTGTAGCTACTATTCGGGGAGTCCATGCACCCAACGTACAATCACACTGACACGGGAGCTACAGTACTTGTGGGCTGTGAATGGTTGATATTTTGGCAGCTGGGCCTTTAGGCCGACTTTTGAATCACTAGCTTCATGGCTAATCCTCCTCTCCGAGGTTCGTTATGTGCTTCCAATTCCCAACCATAATGCCTTGTTACGCATCAAAAGAACTGCTTACAGCTCACCAGAGGCGACAATGGTAGGGCGCTTGGGGTACTTGATGTTGCCGCTGCCAGAGCCGGTGGCTTCGAGAGCCTTGACAATGTTAAGACTCTCCTCATCAGCGACCTCGCCGAAGACGACGTGGCGGCCGTTGAGCCAAGAGGTGACAACGGTGGTGACGAAGAACTGAGAGCCGTTGCTGTCATGGGTTAGTAATCTGGCTGGGCTGTTTCGACATGGGATGCTTACGTGTTGGGGCCAGCGTTGGCCATGGACAGCAGACCAGGCTTGTCGTGCTTCAACTGGAAGTTCTCATCGGCGAACTTCTCGCCGTAGATGGACTTGCCACCGGTTCCCTAGGAGACTGTAAGCTGTTGTTTCAGATTGGCATGCTTCTAGAAACGTACGTTGCCACGGGTGAAGTCACCGCCCTGGAGCATGAAGTCGGGGATGATTCGGTGGAAGGAAGAGCCAGCATAGCCGAAGCCCTTCTCGCCAGTGCAGAGAGCACGGAAGTTCTCAGCGGTCTTGGGGACCACGTCGTCGAAGAGGTTGAAGTTGATGCGACCCTTCTGCTCTGTAGGGGACCAGTGTTAGCTTAGGTTGTACCAGGTGAGGTGTTATGGTTGGGGCGCTCGAAGGGAAGCTGAGGATTGGCGACATAGCTCCACTGGAGGCTCCCAAGGGGATTGTCACAGAAGCCGTCGAGCTCCCTGATGGAAAACGATGATGGATTTGATGATTTTGAGGGGATTCAAAGCTTACCCTTGACGGTAGAGGTGGGCACACCGTTCTGGAAGACGGGACCCTCCCACTCAATGTCGAAGTAGCTGTTTCATCAAAGTCAGCGAGAGCGCAATGGAGGCAGCATGGAGCTCGAGTAAGACGTACACCTTGTTACCCATGATTGCGGAAGTTGCTGAGAAGAATCGAGAAGTTCGGAAAGTGTTGGAAGAAGACACAAGTTGAGGAAGAGAGAAAGAAGTTCTCGCGGCAGAGAAGCAAGAAGAGGTATGGCGGGGTAGGAGGGGCTGGAGGAGGGAGGGTCTCATTTTGAGCAAGCTGGAGGGGCAAAATGTTAGCGCGGGCCGCCTGAGCCAATAGGAGGGGGCGGGAGAGGGGTAGAGGTGGGGTGAAATCGGAAGCCAAGTCACGTGAGGTGAGCCAGGGAGCTCCCTTCTGCCTCCTTCCATGTTTTGCTTGCTTCGCCATGCTCGTCTCCATGAGGTCACCGTGTGGCCATGGATGCCATTGTGGGCCCCGCAGCTTCGCAACAGCTTCTGCTGATCAACAGAGTCAAACGAGCAGAGCCGAGAAGCCCTGGTTGGTGTTTCTCAGACCGCCCATTGCTGGTCAAGGGATTCTGTCAAGGCACAAGGCGCAAGGGGATCCCCCAAACACAGCTTCGGACGGGGCTACCGTTGAGCTGATAGTGGTTGCCAGGACCACGCCCACGCCCACGTCTATGCCCACGTCCACGCCTCAGTACCAAACCCAGCCAGCCCCTCAGACAAGCCCAGGCCAGCGTCACCCAAACGTGTTGAGCGAGTGGCCCGATGCCCCCGAGGTGCAGCAGACTTTTGTCCAAGGATCCATGCCCATTGGAGGGATCCTGGGACGTGGCCACCACAGTGGATTCTCGCCATTGCATGGCCCCTCCACCTCAAGTCTCATCCAGTCCACGGGCCCGTGGGTGAGGTGGCCGGTGGATGGTGGGTGAGTGAGTGAGTGAATCGGACACCAGGATGGCAAGCTCCCCTCCGTGAGACCGGGAAGATGGGCGAGGAACAAGGGCAAGGAGACATGACGAGATGTAGACGGGAGAGGACCGGCATTGAAGCCGGGTTTGAGCGACTTTTCCATCGACACC
Source organism: Fusarium sp. AF-6 (assembly GCA_003947015.1). Taxonomy (NCBI): domain Eukaryota; kingdom Fungi; phylum Ascomycota; class Sordariomycetes; order Hypocreales; family Nectriaceae; genus Fusarium; species Fusarium sp. AF-6. The sequence goes on from NKCJ01000099.1 coordinate 28,861, forward strand.
AATTGGGATGGTGATTGTTGGTCCAGGACGCATTGGCTCTGCTCTGACATTGACATGATCGGAGATGTCCTGCTCGAAGGCGTCTTGCTCTCTCCCTGGAACTGACTGAGCTTCCCCGGAAAGCTCCAGTTGGCGGGCTCGCTGGTGTGACAAAGGGCAAACGCGGATGAGAAAAAGAATTGAAACTGCACGTACCTTGAAGAGGACTAATACACTTGGGAAAAAAGGTGATGGTACAGGAGATGAGGACAGGACAATTAGACAGGTAAAATTACAGAGATCTCTGTCGGATACACGTGTCGAGGTTGGTCTTTTGGACTGGTCTCGAGAGAGAGGGAAAAGTTTTGGGTCAAGCTGAGCATTGATTATTCGTAGCGCGGTGAGCGGTTGTTTTCAGGCCTGAAGTATAAGGTTTTACTGTAGCTCGCGGGACCCTCCACTGTTCCGGAACTGTTGTCCATGTCTCCCTACATAGAATGAGCTTACTGTTGGGCTTGAGAGTGGTTGTTGGTTAGCCGAGGCAGATGGGTTTCAATTGAGCCTCGTATACCATCACGCATGATTGCCATTGAGCGATTGATAGTAATCTCTAGCCTTGAATGCCACCTTCACTTTGGGCTTCATTATCTCCATTCATTCCCCAATAGAAACCTGATCATGCTGAGTGGATCATCACGTGACAAGCTATGATCCTCGCCGAGTCCGCGCTGCCGCGTTGGGAAGTGTCCAAGTGTCCAGGATGCGTTGGCGCAAGGGGCTCCTTTGACACCCATAACTTATCTTGTTGGAATATCTCACCCAATCCGCAGAGCGGCAGTAACAGCAGCAACATCTCGCCTGAACTACTCGCTCTTCGCGGTAGATCTCTCTCCATCGTCTAGCGGTTTTGTGCTTCTTGGATTTCTCGCCATGGATCTCAACGACTTGAAGAGTACGGTCTCGAACCTGACCTTGTATGACCTCAAGGCCGGCTTTCGAAAGGCCCAGAATGGTAACCCCTATGCGGCCTCGCCTGCTGCGCCTGATGGTTACTGACGCTATGCGCAGCTGTTATGAACTTTACTGAGATGGAGGCAAAGGTTGGTTGACCTATGCGCGACCGATGTCGTTGTCGCCGTCGCTGAGACACGTTGGGCTTACGATGCGCAGGTTCGCGAGGCGACGAACAACGAACCATGGGGAGCCTCCTCCACCCTGATGCAAGAGATTGCCAACGGCACCTTCAACTAGTACGCCAACCATGTCGATGCGTCTATCCAGCTGCTGACAGTAATCAGCCAAACCCTCAACGAGATCATGCCCATGATCTACCGTCGCTTCACCGAGAAGGCCGCCGAGGAGTGGCGTCAAATTTACAAGGCCCTCCAGCTACTCGAGTTCCTCATCAAGCACGGCTCCGAGCGCGTTATTGACGATGCCCGGGGACACATCTCCCTTCTCAAGATGCTCCGCCAATTCCATTTTATTGATCAGAACGGAAAGGACCAGGGTATCAACGTGCGCAACAGGGCCAAGGAGCTTGCCGAGCTCCTAAGCGACGTCGACCGCATCCGATCCGAGCGCAAGAAGGCGCGTTCGACCAAGAACAAGTATACTGGCGTCGAAGGTGGCGCGACCTTTGGCGGCGGCTTCTCAAGTGGAAGCTCCGGCCGCTATGGTGGCTTTGGCAGCGAGAGCGCCGACTATGGTGGTGGCAGCAGCGGTACTACCAACTTTGGTGGTTACTCTGGAGGCGTCTATGGCGATGGCGGTGGTTGCGGTGGCCAGAGCGACGATTGGCGAGAGGGCGGCGGTAGCGGTGGCGGTAGTGGCAGCAGAGCTGACCGATTCGAAGAGTATGACGAGTTTGATGAGGATGAGAGGCCAGCTCCTACATCCCGAGCTGCTGCAAAGAGACCGGAGCGAGCCCCAGCCAAGAAGGCAGCTGAGCCTCCCAAGAAGAAGGAGCCCGAGGTGGACCTGTTCTCTTTCGATGATCCTGCGCCAGCATCATCCTCTGCGGCGCCGGCCACGTCCGGCTTTGCTGCTATGGCTCCTACCAAGACCGCCGCTGCCTCAGCGCCAGCGGACGACGACGACGAGTTTGACGACTTCCAGTCTGCTGCTCCTGCGGCCCAGCCTGCAGCCTCCAGCAACTTTGCCCAGACCGCTGCGCCCGCCGTGACATCGGCAGCCCCTACAACTGCTCAGTTTGCTGCTCCCCAACCCCATTCGGCCCCCAAGCAGGCCGACATCAGCCAGATGGTCAGCATGGCGTCAATCTCACCCGCGAATAGCGCCAGGGGCACCCCTGGAGTCAACTACTCTGCCTTTAGCATCCCTGCTGCTGCTCCTGCTGCCGCCCCTGCCGCGCAGCAGGGAGGCTTCCAGTCTGGACCCAACTACTTTGGCACTGTTCAAGCGCAACCTCCTAAGCCCGCCTCTGTGTCTGGCCTGCCAGGCATGTCTAGTGCTTCCAACACACCAACCACCATGGCCAACATGAAGCCCGTCACCAGCCCTGGAGCCAAGCCCCCTGCTGCTGGAGGAGATGCCTTTGGTGCTCTCTGGGGCAAGGCAAGTGCCGGCATGAAGAAGTCCAGCACACCCACCGCTGGGCCTACTATGGGCCAGCTGGCCAAGGAGAAGAGCAGTGCCGGAATCTGGGGTGCTCCCTCCGCGGGCTCCTCTAGCGGCAACGCGGCGCCCAAGACTGGCGGCTCTGCCATGGACGATCTCCTGGGCTGAGCTAGCAGAATAAGCGCGTCTGGGTGTGGTGGAACTTGGACGGGGATAGGTACACGGTTGCCTGGGCTCCCCGTCCAGTAAGTAGCATTGAGAATGTATGTACGGATAACAAAGCAAAGAGGCAGCATGTTTGTTTTCATGATAGGATCCTAGATAGGCGTCTGGCGCAACAAAATGAACTGACATGTCATGTCGCTCTATTTTCAAACCACCATCTCCCCAGCCTCTCCTTTTTGATGCACCGTATCGGATCACCAGCATCAGATCGACGACGTGCATTGCATGGATGCAGATTCAGGTGAAGACCAAATTTCTTTGTTCTCTTCGGCAGTTCGTCCTCATCATGGTTGGGGAACCGTGAATCAAGCAAGGATCAAGTTTAGCGTCCCTTGACCCAACAAGCCCAAGCTACTGGGTGCAGTAGGATCCTGTTCCTAGAATAGCTTCTCTCTTGGTAGTGGCATAACAATGGGCAAACAGTGGTTACACCCATAAGAGGACCCTCCAATCTCGCCGCGTCTGCGACCTCATCCAAAACAAAATCCATGAGGCTCACGAACCGCTCAAACTTTGTCTCTCATCCAATCGTGACCCTGCCAAGGGTCCTGACCTGCGGAAACGCCCCTCGCGGCTATTGACTGACACCCCTGTCCCTGGTTAGTTAAGCGCCAGCTCTTCAAGACAACAGGATCGTGGGGCTCTAATTGGTCGACAGGTCTTGAAGCAGCAGCCGCTGGGATATTGTCTGTTTGTATCATCTCGCGACGGGGAATTTTCATCGAAGCGCGATGGGTTGGTTTCACGGGTTTGGTGGCTCGATGTACCGGGCGGCTGCTGTAATTGGAAACAAGGCCAAGAAAACCTTAGAGACATTGATGCTTTTGTTGTTGAAGATGATGTATAAAGACAACGGGCTTTCGGGCGTTTACAAGATTCCTTTTTCTCTCTTTCTCTTCATCAAGCAACTTACAACAAACAAAGACAACTATCTTCCTTTTTCCTTTTTGTCTCTTTTTTTCCCTTATTTTCCTTTGTCCTATTTTGGGTTTCTGGGTTTTTTTCCTCGCTCTCTAAAGTCCATCACGAAATCTTAACGCAACGACCATTCTCTCAAAACAACGATCAACGACCTTTGTTACTACCCTTCTTTAAACATAAAATCGATCTCTCGCCTCTTCTCAAGGCGGGACCTTACTCGAAGACACAATAGCTTCTCCGTCCATCCCCTTTTACTCCAAGAACTTCCCCCTGCGCACCGCCGGATCGTCGCGCCCTCGTCTTTCACTCAACACGCCCGCTACACAAAAGTCCAGGATGCAGCCCATGCCCGCTCTCGGTGCCCTCGGGCATACATGGACTGCCATGCGAGCCATGGAGTTCATCTCGCTCGTCACCATTATTGGGCTCACTTCCAATTTCATCTCTGAGATGGTTGCTGCTGACTATGCTGCCCCGTCGGCCTTGATTGGCACACTGGTTGTTGTAAGTTGAACATATTCTTTGAATAGGGGTTAGACTGACTCCTTAGGCCTGCATCTCTACCCTTTACATCGCCATCTCTTACATTCTCTACTGGGATGGCATGCTCCCTCTCCTCCTCGCCACAGGCGCCGACCTGTGCCTCCTCGTCGCATGCATCGTCGTGGCCTGCACAGTCGGCAAGCCCGTCAGCTACCTCTCATGCCCCAAGTTCCCCTCAGACGGCAACACGGCCAACTTTGTCAACTCTCTCTTCCACAATGTCTACCACTCCCAGAGCAACACCTTCCGCTGGGTAGACGCCGACAAGGCCTCGTGCTACCAGATCAAGTCAATCTGGGGTCTCAGCATCGCCCTGTGCGTGCTCTTCGCCTTTTCCGCCATCACCTCTGGATGTCTGTGGAAGCGAACCAAGGGCGCCTCCTCCCGTCCCGCTCCCAAGGACATTGAGGGCTGAAGGTGCGGCCGTGGGGAGATGGGGGAGGTCAAGGTCCAGGCTCGACCACTCGGAGGAGGAGCGGCAGTGAGCCGGGCCCGGAGCCTGGGGACGATGGCCATGGCGCAGCCCGAGAAGCGTTTTGACAGCGACTCGTCTGACGCCGAGAGCGCTCGCCTGCCGTGGCTCCCCCCGCCCCCCACGGCGCCCATTCGCGTGAAGAGGGTGCAGCTGAAGGAGGCGCCTAAGCCGGTGGAGATTCTGCCGCCTTTGCCCTCCATGCTGCAGGTACCGTCGTCGCCGAGTTTCGTTGATGACGGTCCCCGGAGTCCTCTTCTGGAGAGGGTCAAGTCTGCTCGAAAGACCCTCATGGAACGAGTGGAAGGATGGTGGGATCTGGGTCTGCTGGAAAAGAGGCAGACACTGTTTGGTGGGAAAAGGGTCTAGATGATGAATTGGGTCAGCTCTGGGTTATAATAGATTGGATATGCTTTTTCTTTTTGACTGGGATCGGGAAACAAATGGTAATGTCTACTGGTTAGATCGGTTTCAATAGTTATAAAACGAATAAAAAACGGGATGAATTGTTTGGACACGAGTCCCCTTCACATCTTGAATCGGAATAAATAGAAACACTCACTATGCTAAATGGCTTCAACATTCCTTCTTGGCAACTTGTTCCCTTTCGTAAACACTCCAGGGCATGACCATCATTATAAACAAAACCTCGTGCCTCTGTTACCAGGCGAGGCAAATATCCAGGGTATCAAATCAGCAAAACTCCATGTCCCAAAATCCGAAGGCACTTGGCCACATCCCAGCTCTCGTCAATCTGATCCCGCTGAGCCCAAACCTTTTCCATAACCTCGAGCGCCTCCCTGGCTGTACCAAACACACTTAGGGGCCCCATGCGCTCTATCATTGCACGGTACTTGTCCTCGTCCTCGGGTGGTGAGAGGCAACCTGCGATGCAGAATGGCCAGACCAGGGTTCTTAGGCAGGTGTTGGTGGGGAGGTCCATTAGGAGAGAGGTCATGCGGGAGACGGAGCATCGGATCTCTGGGCAAGAAGGTTGCCAACCTGAGATGACGACGTGGAGATATGTATGTGCGGCTTGTAGCCAAATGATGTTGTTGATGGCGAGGCCAGGAGCTTCCTTGGCCTTGGAGTCGGGCATCATGGATAGAGGCGCAGGCTCGGCCACAACCCTGTTTAGAATGGGATCGATGGTGGGACTGCATGATGCAAACTGAGCTTCAAGAACACTGAGACCACCCTTGATGGCATCCTCCATGACTTTACCACGCTGGACAAGCTCGGTCATTGATAGAGAGTTCGTCTTCCTCTGATCCTTCTTCCAAGCATCCAGGGCGGCAATGTCACCGATCATCTGGACAACCCAGTTTTGAAGACCAATGTACTCCTCCATGAAGAGCGAGCCAGAGATGCGCATCTCTTCCGGTGAAGTGTGAGCTCTGCAGCCGGGAATGACCTGGGCTTGGTACTTTTGTAGACGCGGTGCTTGCTCGAGTGTGATGCTGGACATGACGTCGATGTAGAGGATGTTGGCTGTGAAGAAGCGAAGAGCAGCTTGGTTGATACTAAAGGGTCTTCTAATTCCCATTTCCGGCGGTGGCCAACGATAACTGTAGAGAGCCTCGATCGTCTCGCCCCATAGTTCGGGTTGAGGTAGGATCTGCTGGAACATTGTAAGAGCTGCGTCGAGGTGCATCCTCCAATGGTCCTTGTTGCTGGTGGACACTTCAAAGATAAGCATCTGCAAGATGGCCTGGAGGACCAGGAGCTTGTCCCGGACGCCGGCGGCAGATGATGTGTGATTGACGGCGCTCATCTCACGTTGCAGTTCCCGAAGACCCATCTCGAGCTGAGACTGCAACTGGTGAACCATTCGGTTGGTACACTCCTCATGCTGCTTCTCGCCATTGGCCATGACGATGCTGAAGAAGTAGGATGTAAGCGAGATGGCTGTGTGCCAAACAGACTTGTTGCTCTGCAGCACGTCGAGGACCCAGCCTCGACCACCGGCAAGAATTGGTGGACGGTAGAAGGGGAAGAGATGGGGGAAGACATAGTCGAGGTAGATCATGATAAAGTGAACTTCAGTGCTTGCCCCGGTAGCGCTGGAGTGGTCCTCTGTGCGAACCGAAAAGTGGCTGTGCCAGGGCATATCAGGAGGCGACGCGCCACTGGTGTTGCTAGAAGCCGGAGTCGATCCCACGTCATGACCAGAAGGAGGATCGGTATCAGAAGCAGCAGACATGGCGACTTCGTGCTCGCCGTTCTGGAGGGTGACGTTGCGCGTACCAGCCTCGAGCATTTCCATGTACTTACGGTCGCGACGCTGGCTAGCCTGCTTCTTGACCTGAGCCTTGATCTTCTCAGCCATGGCCTTTTGCTTAGGCCCGCCATCCATCCAATCTGGCTTCTCATCCTCATAGTGGCAGGTGATCTCGAGGGTGCCGCAGCCGTCGCAGACGGGCCTCTTCTCGTCGCACTTTTTGCGGCGCAGGCGACAGGTCCAGCAGCCGGCGTTGGAGCGCACCTTGGCGGACATGAGATGGCGGAACATGGTTGCCGCGAGAGGTAGAGCCTCGAGACGTTAGTTGAGTGGGTGAATTCCTCTTTGCTTGTGAGATGATTGAGATGTTGTCGGTAGTTGAGACGGGATGGATTGAGTGGTCGCAGGGGTGGTGGTTGCTCATTAACCCCATGTTTGAGGATCGACGGCCAAAGACTGAGGCAACTCATTTGTCAGCTCGACCAGACGAGGGTGAGGAAATAAGCCGCACACTAGGGCTAATTGGGAGGGTAATTGTAAGCAGCTGGGGTCAAGATAACAGGGCAAACATCGTGGAATAGACAATACTAAACTCACAGAGATAACAAGTATGGTTTTATTTAAACGTTCGGTATTATTCCATGTATTAAACAGACGTATTAGTCGTGGTGTTGGTTGTGACGGCTGCATATACTGTTGCCAACACTGTTGCCCTTTTTCTTTCACCCTGTGCAACACCAGCACTCGAGTAGCCCCTGACATCAGCCGATGGCGTCCAATCAACGATCCTGGTTGACTCGCCGTGCGATAAATTCAAAGAAAACAGGCATACAATTTCATTCTTGAAACTACATGCAACATCACTCAAGATGGTCATATTTAAAATCGCCGAAAATAGAAGGGTATCATGATTAAGTTTAACTATATCTAAGACACAACAGACAGTCGAGACCACGACAGCCAGGTTGTGCAAAGGCGGCGGAAGTTGTTGTGACGAGATGATTGAGTTGTAAGCGTTAAGCACCAAGTAAACGACTCGATGCACCCATTTCATCCCTTCTCCCTTTAACCACAGCAGACAGTAGCCTCACGGGAAGCACTCGTGTTCTGACCTCCGCTCAGAGTCTCCCACTGAAAGATGAAAGCACCCAGGTACGCGCCGATAAAGATACAGATGATGATGTAGCCGTTGTAATACATGGCGAGCAACATGACAAAGTAAGCGACAGCAAACTGCATCATGTGCAGCAGCGCACGGATGGCCTGCTGCCAGACATTGGGACGGAAGGGAGGCAGAGGAGTACCACAGGCAGCAGCGGAGGAAGCGTCCTTGGGGCTATCGGAACCGGTGGCAGCAGCAGCGGGGGCAGATCCTTCGAATTTGGCGGCGTGCTGGCGGAGGAGGTAGCGGTCCCATTCTTTGACGGAGCGGCGGAGAAGCTCGAGGGTCATGACGAGGAGGATGACGCCGATGCAGGAGCCGGCGAACATGCCCTTGGAGGTGACGTGCCAGGTTTCGGAGATGAAGCAGGAGTCGATCGTGTTCCAGTTCCAGAGCATCTGATGTTATTAGCAGGTGACTTTTTTGTTAGAGTAGGGTCTGTTGACGTACAGAAATCTGGCAGCCGTTGCCCATTCCGTGATCCATGTCCATGGCAGCAGAGGTGGAAGAAGCTGGCATATCCATAGACATGGTAGCATGATCCATGGACATGGTTGCAGTGGCAGTCTCTGACGTGCCAGTCATGTGCATGTGGTGATCCATTGAGGAAGACATGGTGAAGGTGTTTGATTCTTGGTGATACTAGTGTTGGTGTTGGTGACAGGGGGTTGGTGATGCTGTCAAGTGTCGACGAGGAGAGGAGGGCAGGCCAACAATAAATAGGTACTGTAGCTAATCAAAGCGTCACCAAGATTGTTGGGAACTTTTTGAATTTTATCTCGTGCAGCAAGAGTAAAAAAAAAAGAATGGGAGGAGGGGGGAAGCCTTATGTAGGTATGCGGCCCGTTGTCAACCTCTTTTTCCAGGGTCCTCCTGTCACAGCCGATGAACCGCACAATGCGGAATATCAGAGGAGAATATAAAAAATGGGCGCAAATCAGCGAATGTGAGCGTGGGATTGTCGTATCAGTTTCAAAGACTGGACCCAACTTTGCGTAGATTTGAGCAAGTTTCTACGGGCTGGAGGCCCTTGGCTGGTCTGATATCGAGAAGATCCTTGTAAAAATGGCTTGAACCCTTGGCTTCTTTACTCAAGCCACCGACGAGTTACGGGGCGCCTGTTAAGTAACACGTCCGTCCTCTCGTCTATGAGCAACCTATTTGCTATCGGCTCTCGGCCGAACTCAAATATTGCTCAAAACTCCGGTTACCCATGCACCCGCCGTTTGTTTGTCGATCGATCGTGCCGAGACACCCAACCATGCGACGAGGCGTGGGGGAGTACACACATGGTCATGGTGTCTCGGGTCGCTAACATCGAGTTGCACATACATACATTGGTACATAATGCGGGTGATGGTGATCATGTTACAGTCGAGAACCCCATGTCAAAGTGGCCGCATTCTAGCCCGTGGTCTAGATGGACGTGACCCATCACGTGTGCTACCAAAGGATGGGTACCTACAGTTGCAGTAGAAAAGAAACGTTAGCTGGTGCCTGTCAAACATCTGCTCCACTTGGCACGTCGTTTATCCTGACGTCGTTGCTTGCTCGCAAGCACCCTCTAGAAATTCCTAAAAAATGTGCACCAAGAAAAATCATGTGCTGTGCGTATGCGCACTGTTTCTAGCCCTAATGACAGTCTGAACGTGTTGTACCAGTTGAGCATTCTCTGTCGTATGTTTTCTACCATATCCGCGGAGAAGTGATTCCAGCAGCACTCACTACTACCTCATGTCATGTTGCATGCTTTGGTAAATATCTAGTCTTGTGACAACTTCCAGAGAGCCCATTTGAAAGTCGTGATGTCATTATTCCACCCGTGTTTATTCGCGTGCCTGAAAAAAAAGGCGTCGTCGTGGTGACGAGGGGTGCCGACGAGAGCCTCACCAGACCCCAAAATCCCGTGACCGCAGACTCCCATAGCAACCGTCGCACAGTGGCGCAAATGCTTCCAAAATACACTGAAAACATTCTCGCGCCTTTATTCTACGTAGGAAAATTCATAAAATCAAATGAAATCACGGTGATGCAGAGAAACAATCAAGTGTCGTGGCAGTGTGTGTTTGATTCTGGCCTAGGCCAGCTGTGATGACTACCTCGAAGTTTGCTTCCAAGAAAAATTGATTCCGTTTTCCCCGACAGATTAAACCACATGAATCCCATATCCCCGAAAAGAGACACTTTGCTCAGCCGTAGACCTGCAGGTTCCCCAAGTTCTTGCTCATTCGTCCCCTTGGTGCGACCCGTGATGCTGCCAAGCTTGTTAGAATCCTTTGTAGTCATGTTTCATGGGAGTCAGCATACCTTGATGGATCTAGTTGTCGTCCTTGTCCTTGGGAGCGACGGTGCCGGAGGCGACCTTGTCACCACCCTCAATGGTGGTGGTAGTAGTCGCGTTGACGGCAGTGTCGTCGCCAGCCTTGTCAGCGGTGCCGGCAGTGGTGCCAGGGACAGACTCATCCTGCTCAACAATGACATCGTGGGTGATGTCAATGCGAGGGATGGATCGAAGGTCAGTAATTCCAGACGATGTAGTGGGACGAGCGAGCGTAGTGAGACCGCTGTTGCCCAGTTCGCACAGAGTCGGGTACTGGAAATAGTTCACAACAGGGAGCGACACAACCCGAGCGTGAGGAGGGGGGCCCTCAGGTCGGAACCCGGGGCGACTATTGGTTATCGTTAGCGACATGATCGTCAAGCAAAGTCAGGTATCGTGGAAATCAAACATACCGAGTAGGAGGGGCCATTCGAATCAGGCTCGTACCGACAACGTCCCCCTCAGAGGAGCGATCGGGCTTCGACATGCAACAACCCATGATGACGAATTCAAAGAAAGAATGACTTCGAAAGAATGTTTGAAATGATTGTAGGGGTTGTGTCGCTTGCGTGTGCGACGGTGTGGGAGAGAATGTTGTTGTGCTAGGGAGCGGAGGGGGAAGAAGCGTGGTGAAGAGGGGAGGATTTTTTTTTCTGGCGGCGACACCTGAGAGATGTTGCTATTTGTACTTCTCTGGGAGGCAAACAGAGCAGTTACTGATTGCGAAAAAATCAGAGCGTGCCAAACCGGGTATGGTAAATAAAAAAAAGGGATGCAGATGCAGGTGATGGCGGTAGCAGTCCACAAACAGAGCTGTGCACTTGTAGACTCGATATGAACAATGCTTGATTTTTGTTTGATGCTCGAGAGTTTGTTGTGATGTGATGCACACGAAGTGAAAGATGTTGGAAGGGAAAATAGAATGAGGGTTGCCTGCTCGGTTGCCAGTGATATCTTGGGCGATATGGCCAGTGGCATTTTGGAACCCCCCCTCTGGTCTACAGGCCGTGCTGGGTGCACACGGCTCTAATTTCGGACTACGATGCTCTAAATTGTTTGAAATAAGACTCGCATGCATGATATGTCACTTGGCAAGCAGTCTATATTTCACGATAGTTTGATATTCGGTGCATGGGTGACACTCGGGGCGCAAGGGGATGCCATATGCGTGGAGGGTCAAACTCGAGAGCTAGCGGGCTTCTTTCAGGGCGGACGTAAGTACCCAGGTACCCAGGCTTGTGTGCCGGTGCTATTTGATTTACCGTAATTCCCCTGCGATCTCTGGCCCTTGGGGCATGGTTCAATATCGAATTACAGTACAACATTTCCTTCCCTCGGTCTCCTATTTCAAACACTTGCTGGTATGACCTCCCTCATCTTGGTCTTGTTAAGTACTGACGATGTTCTCGCCTTCAGAACAGTCTGTTCCGTCGCGAGCACACCTCTGCACAGCCGTCTCTACATCCTCATCGCCGTCCAGAACATCCAACCAGCGACCCTTGACCTCCCCCTCCAAGATCACAGCCACTACCCTTGCAGTCGTTGCACGAGTCGTCATCCCCCGAGCCTTCTTAGTCTGTCCCATGAGCACGCCGCCCTCCTCCTTGTCCGTCAGACCTCCAGGGCGCACCGAAACGGCGGTGATCTCGGGTCTCTTCCTAGCTTCCACCACCAGAGCTTCGTCGGAGGCGACCTTGGCCTCGTAGTAGCGGGCTAGGAACGTCTCGTTGATCTTGTTCCAACCTGCCCAGTCCTCGGGTGTCCACCAGGGGGCTTGGGAGCGACGGGCGCCGAGGTACGAGATCTGGATGAAGTGGCTGATGGTAGAGACTGCGACCGAGGCCTTGATGAAGGCAATTGCAGCGTCACGGTCGATTCGGAGGACCTGGGGACTTGTCAGCTAACCAGGACTCTTCATTGTTGAAGGGAAGTTAGACTCACTCTATCCTGACTACCCTTGTCGCCAGCTCCTGTTGACCATTTAGTAGACTATCCTGAGTAATAAGTATAGAAACCTACCCGCAGTCCAAACTACCGAGTCCGGCTTCACTTCCTCAAGAATCTTGGCAGCCTTCTCCTGGTTACCAACCTGCTCCAGATCATGAACGACAACATGGTGCTTCCCCGGAAGACCCTCGAAAGCCTTCTTCAATTCCTCGACCTGCTCCTCAGAACGAATAAGACTCGTCACAGTCCAAGACTTCTTCAAAAGAATGTCTGTAACAAGCCTTCCAATCTTTCCATTACCTCCAAGAACAAGGACATGACGGTTGGCAGACATTGTGGCGTTAATTGCTACTTGGTTTCTATGTCAGACTTTGAAAATGGAGACGGGGAATCAACAGGATATATATAAGTGAGTCAACCTCGGACCTCGGACTTCCCAGTTATCCATGACGCGGACTAGGGCTGGGGAAATCTCCACTCTTGGGTCTCAGTTCACCCTTGAACGGCGACATCCATCACAAGTTCACTTTGCTAACTAAACATTGAAAAGACAGGAGTTTAGGCTTTTTACTACTCTCCGAATACGAAAACTCGCCCCACTGCCACTATTGTACCGTCCATTGGCTCTCCTCCCACCACCTAGGGGCCCCATACGACGTGTCTATATACTGCGGGATCCCGGAATGACGCCTTCGCTGCCCCGAGTGGCGTCTAGTGGCATTGCGGTCTCGCTGCTGTTGTCCACTTTCCCCATGATGCCCACCGGAACGACGACGACTAGAGCGCTTCTTCTTCTTCTTGCTCTTGCGCCTGGGCATGGGCTCGGGCATGCTGAAGCAGCAGGCCATGTTGGTAGTCTCTCTCTGGCTCCCTCTCCCAGTCGAATATTTGAGCTTTCTGTTTTCAGGTTGCTTGCCGGTTCGGCGATGGTCCAAGACAGGTTGAGATGGGGGCCTTTTATAACGGAGAGGATAGGGACTGGACAGCAAATCACCCTTCCATACAGAGATGCCAATACATTAGCTTAGTAGCTGAACTTTCAAGAATGACTCTTCCTTGGGCCTTGTCACGATCTGGGAAGCAGTGGTTTTCAAACGTGATTGTGCGCAGAATTCATTGTGTCCCTTTATCATGTAAGCCACCCCCTATTCTGTGGCTGCAATCTTGGTCCTCCCCCAATATCCACCATGTTAATATCCCTCCATATTATCTGAATCAGAGACCCCTTCAGGTGTGATTCTGTACAAATTGCGCAAGTCATCCACCACGTGGTCCTTTTCCCAACCACCTGATCGAGTTTCCATGCCCCCAATCACTTCAGGGGGTGTACGGCGGAGGTACAGAAGCAGAGAGAGCCTCCCTCTCGTCTCGTCCGGGGCATATGCACGGGGCTCGAGGTCTTCGTATCGGCTCTTGTATTATCCTCACTCTGTTGAGCCGGTTCGGTGAGGCAAGTCTTTGTGCCAAGGTTGGGCCATTAGGGTGACTCCAGCCAACTTCCGGGATGGGCGCGAGGGTTGGTATTGACCTGGCGTGGACAAAGCTATCCCACTCATAACCAGCCTTTCAGATAATTAGCTTCTTATTCAGGATCGAATGTAGCAATGTCGGTCGTGGAACTCACCTCTCTAAGAGCTTGTTGCTCAGGTGTCCGGCTAAAAGTTAAACGTCAGTAAACTCCAAGATGAAGTAGGCCGTTGTTCGTCTAGGCGTGTACTTACGTCGATTGGGTCCGCCATCTATTCTGAAGGTGTCTTCCATCCGCAATGGACAAGGGAACAGGATGACCTGTTCGGTGGTGATTTCCTTCATGTCGATAGTTAGCACCAATGGGGACAGAGTGATCATCGCAGCAACAGGGCGAGCAAGGGGACGAAGAACCGCTCGAACAGCAACAGCTCGAGCAAATCGAGCAAGCATCCGAATCCTTGCCATGACGACCTAAAGGATGAGAGAGCATGCAGCCCATGGTTAAAAAAAAAGACTCGAAAGATGCTGCTTTCCGGTAGATCTTGCAAGTGCGTAGCCGTGATGATTTCTGAAGTTTGACGATATGCAAGTCGGGTTGGTGTGTGTGCTGTAAAGAAGAAAAGATAAAACGACGGCTGCCAGCGCCCGCTACCAACGAGTTTTTAATAGCCAGAATTGTCAGTCACTGGAACGTTCCTAAATGCTTCTATTAGGGTTCTGCAATTTTCAAACCATGTGAATTGTATATGCGGCCTTGAACCCTATCTTTGTTCCTTTCAAACGCTTTTGCATTTTCGACGTGCCTCGTGAACATCCAGACAAACGATTATGTCCTTTACCCTCTTTACTAATAAGCCGCACTCTGGTTAATGACGATGATTCTTTTGGTGATGGTTAAAAATGACTGGTAGTGACCAAGCGTCACTCAATTTCTTTATGTAAGTTCGTTGCCGTGAATGTTAAGGTACAGTCATTATTGGTAACGTGCACGCTTCTCTTGTCAGTCAAAAAGAGTGCTAGTCACAGGAGCAAAGAGCATGGTTTTTTGACACAATGATGTCATCGAAACATAGGTGTTAGGTAGATGTTGCAAGTCTTGATATAGGCAGCCATGGAAGGCTGTCAGGTATAATTCCCAGTGACCAACTACCCCATCAACGCCGTGAATAAAATACATGCTAGACGCTACTCAAACTCAAGCACTATCCTTCTCAGCCTCGGCCGGTAACCCCCTCAAAGCATACAGTTCCTGAGGCTTGCCCTGCGAGTCACAGCTCGCAAACTTCCACCAGGTACCATACCACGAGCCGGCAATGTTGGTCAGACCCCATGTCACAGGCGCAGGCATAGGGGGCCAGTTCGCCCACATGCCCTCCTCAGCGGTGCGGTCGAGGTTGAGTAGGAAGAAGGGCACCACGTCGAGCATGCCGGCCTTGGTGACCGTCTTCTTGCCCCATGTCTTGAAGGTCAGGCTGGCGGCCTGGCCCTCTGGGGTATCGTCGTTGGGAGCCTTGGCATGGCTGGCCAGAGCGGCGATTGTGGAAATTTCGCTATGGAAGTGATGCTCGAAGTTGACCTTGAAGGCATCCATGAGGCGGATCACTTCGGCTGAGTCGAGGTCGACGGGGTGGGAGGAAAGGTCGGTGAGATAGGTGTTGAACTCGGCGAGAGGAGCGAGGAACGACTCTGGGAGGGAATGTGTTAGTCGTGATCGCAAAGTGCCAATTAGATCAAGGGTCTATACCATGCTCCTCGTGCGTCTCAGTCCACACAGCTTCGTCCCCAAGCAGGTCCTTCACCTTGGGGAACAGATTCTCCTCCTCATCGTCATGATGGGACTTGACAAAACGGAACCAAGTCTGGGAATATCCGATAAAGTCGGCCTTGTCGGCATCCTTGACATGAGGGGCCTGGAGGTAGATGGAGTTGAAGCCACGGATGATGGCATTGTGGAGAAGAGCCATGTGAGTGGCGCCCGTCGTAAAGAGATCCGTCTGCAGTTCATAAAAAATGTCAGCTACATGAGCAATGCGGGATGGCATAGAATGTGGGTATCAGCTTGCTGACCTTCTTGGTCTCGTACTGCGGCGTCGCAACGAGCTTCATAGGCCCATCAGCCCATGGCTTAGTCGGCGCGGTCGACATTCTAGTGTACGGAGAATTACTGAGAAATATGGCAATGCCTGCAAAGAGCACTTGTGCGACGAGAAAGAGGAGGATACGCTGACCGGGCATGACTAGATATAGAAGGGGAAGAAAAAAGAAAGAAGGGAGGGAAAAGCACGAGGGGCACGCAAACAGATTGGCGAGGAAATGGTTCGTCCAGGACAGCAAGTCACAAGGATCAGCTTCTGGTCTGGTTCTGCGCTCCGTGGCTGACCTGGTCTCACTCTGAAGGTGGTTCGATAGCTCGTCATGCTATGCTAATAAGTTATGGTGCAAGCTGGTGTGGGTGTGTGGGACAAGGGGAGAGAGCTGATTAAAGGGGACCTGATGATTGGATGTGGCCGAGACATTCTGGGGCAGGGAGGGACTCCGAGCCGGGCCAACTTGAAGCCCGGGGCCGATGAGTCTCGGCGTTCGGACGTGGGGCCGGCCGGGGTAGTCCATGAAGGCGTATCCAGTATGGACATATGTATCTACAGAAATAGCTTGAGAGTTCTAAGAATATAAACATTGAAGATTAAGATATTTGAACGAAACAAAGAGAAATGGTCCAGATTCTAAGCACTCCCCCCACCAGTCTTACACCTGTCTAGGTATTTCCCAATCCTGTCTCAGGTTTTTTTTTTCTCCAGAGCAACGCCATCCAACACCGATGATAATGTACATGGGATATCCATTCTATATACAACCAGATATTTTTTCCAGATTTCACCAACAGCTTAGGCAAATGCACCCACTAGAGCCATCAAGATGGCACCGGCGCACACCGAGAGATAGGCGTGAAGCCTCTTCTTGCCCTTGAGAATCTTGTAGCTCTTTTCTGACAAAAAGTCTTCTGCAAGTAGCTGGACCAAGCCAGCGTACAGCAAGAGTCCTGATGAGATGGCATTCATGAATCCGACCACGAGAAGACCTCCCGCGCTCTTTGGGTCATACATGCGATGCACGATAAGTCCAAGAGCCTGTCCAATGGGCGTCGTCGTGCCGTATGCCAGCACCATCAGCCATGGCCGGATGGACTTGCGAGGGAACTGAATCGCAGCGATACGGCTGCCAAGGGCAAGACCCTCAAACGTCTGGTGGAAGCTGATAGCAACCAAAAAGACGACGAAGGCCGGCCCAGTAGCCACGGAGATGGCCATACCAATAAAGACACTGTGAAACAGAATTCCAGCCTCGAGCAAAAGACACTGCAACATTTTTCGCTTCTGCTCCTCGGGAGACTGCGCTCCAGGAGACATGGGCGTCATCGGGGTCATGGGGGTCAGAGGTTCGACGTCCGCATTACTTGGCTTGAGCGATGCATATCGTCCATTTCGCTGCCTCGTGTTGCTTGGTGAACCTGCAAGCTCGTCCATTTCCAGCTCCAGATCTGAATCACCCTCGTTAAAGTCGTCTGTAAGCTTCCTCGACTCCTCACCAACGGGAGTCGAGTCCGGTAACGGCGATACGCCAGCAACCAGCCCCTGAGTCTCCATATCCTCAAGATGGATATCCGGAGGTCTAGGACCTGCCCTTCTATCGGATAGTCCAGCCGTATCGACCATGGGCAGCTCGCTCTCGGGTTCGTCGTCCGAGTCAAAGTAGTTATGATTATGGGAATGGGAGTGACCGGCTCCTCGGGCAGTAAGATACGACTCGACTCCGACGACAATGATGGCGGAAACCATAGCCACAAGGCCCGGTAGTGGCGTATACCCTTTACTAAAGAAGTAGGGGAGGCATGGATCGGTCATGGATTCGAACGCGGTCGGGAGGAGGTGGACAAAGGCGGTTGCCAGCAGGACACCGGTTCCAATGTGCTGACAGTAAAAGATGACGGATTTTTGTCGACGGCCGCGCATCGTGCGTCGCGATAGTAGAGGGAATCCGCATGCTTCCTAATGTCAGCAAGTTGTCATGGTCGTCGATCATGAATTCGACCTACCCAGCGTGCTGAGGGCCAGGATAAGGATCAGTGCAAACACATGCGCCGACGTATCATAGGAACCCTTGGTCCTTGAACCACATTCAGGCTTCTCGCCATCGTCTTTGCGTCGCCTGAGCTCGGCGAGGATCATGTCCGTGGGGATTGAAGCCCATGACTCTCCTAAGACAGGCGGACGCCCAGTCAGTAAAAGGGGAACCAGAACCAATTCTGGGGGGATAATAGCCGTACCTCTACGCGCCTCCGAATGGACGCTCATTTTCGACCTAAACTGCCGGAGGTTCCCTCTATGTGTTTAATGTTTTGGGCGATCTCATGGCGGAGAGGACACGATTACATGGAGCCGATACGTCTCCGTTCCGTGGTGTGCAAGTTTTGTTGCGTCACTGGTCACTGCTCGGACGCGCATGTTTGGAGTTTGTTTGAGAGCTCCACGGGGCGCATAATCCTCGGCAGGTTCCGGAACGGGCGCGTTTGCAAGGGGCTTCTGCGCCAGAGAACCTTGACGGGCTAACAATAACGCTTCAATAGGAGGCGCAGGCGTTGGATGGCATTCCTAGCTAGATATCATGAAGTTTTGTTCAATCCTGAGCTCCTCATGGCAACTGCCTTGCGCAGGTGATGGCGCTATTCCTCTAGTGCTCAGTCACTGCAGCTGTCATGGCGATCCATCAGGGGTCCCTGAAGACCTCCACCAAGATGGTTCCATAACGCTTCCAGCACGTGAACCTTGAATCAAGGAACAGGCATCCCCCTCAATTGTCCCAATTTGGCTGCTCCATGCCTTCCACACTTGCCGGCTAAACCAACCGACGCATCGGCTCCGGAAACCAACGTGACTCCGTGCGGAGGATCATGACAAAAGCGGTCGAGCTTGGCGAGGGGTTGCTTGTCGGCTAAACCTGTCAACGGGCAAGCCACGTGTGAACTCCGGAGAATCCCCGGACCGCTGCCCACTAGCTCGGGCTACTCTTTCCTCAGCCAAGGAAGAACGTCGGCTGAACAAAATCTCCACGCTCTAATTGCCCAACACCACGGCCCCATGCATCGCAGGTACCCCAGCCCGCGTCGGAAGGCTTCCCCAGTGGTACATGATCCATTGCGGTGTTGCACACCAAAAAGCCATGTATCATGCTTCATCCCACGATCCGCAGAAATGCGGGTACTGCGTGGCCACATGAGGTCAACTTCGGGTGAATTGCGGACGAGTTGATCGTGTCGACTGAGCCATGGCTGGGGAAGCTGCGCTTGGTGTTGAGAGGATGGGCACTTAAAAGAGCCCTCCTTCCCCCGAGATGGTTGTCTCTTGTTCTTTTGTCCTTCAAGCTTCAGGATCTCATTGTATAGTTCAATATGGCCTCCGTTGATATCCCAGCGATCCTCGCTACCCTCACTCTTGAGGAGAAGGTCTGCTACCCTTTCTTTACTATGTGACCGAGTTGGGAACTAACATTTCCTACAGGTTTCCCTTCTTGCTGGCAAGAACCTTTGGGAAACTGTTCCTGTTCCCGCCAAGGGCGTTCCGAATGTCAAGGTTTCAGATGGACCCAACGGCGCTCGAGGAGCTTCCTTCGCTGGCGGCACCACCGCTGCCTGCTTCCCTGCCGCCTGTCTCATGGCTTCTACCTTCGATGTGAAGTTGGCAAAGCGAATCGGTTCTGCCCTTGCCGAGGAGACCCAGTCCAAGGGTGCCCGATGTCTCCTTGCTCCCACCATGTGCCTGCACCGTCATCCCCTTGGTGGCCGCAACTTCGAGTCCTTTTCCGAGGATCCTCTCCTTACTGGCAAGATGGCTGCCCGAGTTGTCGAGGGACTTCAGGACAAGGGTGTCTCTGCCACCATCAAGCATTTCGCCGTCAACGAGCAGGAGACTGACCGATTGACTGTGGATGAGACTGTTAGCGAGCGAGCCCTGCGCGAGCTCTACCTTAGGCCTTTCGAGATCGCCGTCAAGGAGGCTAACCCATGGGCTGTTATGACCGCTTACAACAAGGTCAACGGACACCACGCCGACTGTCACCCTTTCACATTGAAGAAGGTGCTCCGAGGTGACTGGGGATGGAACGGTCTCGTCATGAGCGACTGGGGTGGCACCAACTCGACTCCCGACTCTCTTGAGGCTGGTCTGGATCTTGAGATGCCTGGTCCTACTCGATGGAGGAAGCCCGAGGATGTCATTGCCGCTATCAAGGAGGGCAAGACATCCGAGAAGACCATTGACGAACGAGCCACAAACGTTCTCCGATTCCTCGAGCGTCTCGGATGCTTCAAGGACCCCACCATTCCCGACGAGAAGGCCATCAACAAGCCCGAGCATCAAGCCCTGATCCGGGAGGCAGGCTCCAAGGGTATCGTCCTCCTCAAGAACCAGGACCAGATCCTACCCCTGTCTAAGGAGAAGGTCAAGGGCAAGAAGATTGCTCTGCTTGGACACGCCAAGATCGGTCTGGCCCACGGAGGTGGCAGCGCTTCTGTTAGTGCCCACTACAAGGTTACACCTTGGGATGCTCTGCACGAGGCTCTCGGTGACAGCGTTGAATTCTCTTACGCCAAGGGTAAGTTACTCTAAAATTCGAGGATTGGCGTTTAGCATACTAATGTTCACAGGCGCTCACACATTCCGCACTCTCCCCGCCATTGCTGAGAATGTTGTCGGCCTTGATGGCAAGCCCGGCTTCACCTTCAAGTACTATGAGCCCGGTAGCTCTGAGCCTATCGAGACCCGACATGGTCACGCCGACTCAGAGGTTTCAGCCCTCGGTGCCTTTGGATTCCTCAACAAGGATGTTTCGCTTGAAGGTGTCTTCACTCCCCAGGAGACGGCTCAGTACTACTTTACTTGCTCTGGTCTCGGACCAAGCAAGCTTATCATTGATGATAAGGTTGTGTTCGAGCAGACCGAGAACTGCAGTGATGCCATGGGCTTCCTCTTTGGCGGTGTCGCTGCCCCTGAGTTCAAGGTTTCTCTCGAGGGTGGTCGTCAATATAAGCTGGTTCTACGCACCTGCCCCCCAGCTGCCAACGACCGTGAGGATCTTGGTATCCTGGAGGGACTCTGCGGTCTCCGAGTTGGATCCATGTCTGAGACCGAGCACGACCGTGACCTTGTCTCGGAGGCTGTCGAGGTGGCCAAGAGTGCTGATTATGCCGTTATCTTCACTGGCCACGAGCCCTTCTGGGAGACTGAGGGTCAGGACCAGGTCAGCTTCAACCTGCCTAAGGACGGTAGCCAGGATCGCCTCATTTCTGCTGTCGCTGCTGCCAACCCCAAGACTATCGTTGTCAACTCGACCGGTGTTGCGATCGCCATGCCTTGGTTGAACGAGATTCAGGGTTTCCTCCAGACCTGGTATCCCGGTCAGGAGTGCGGTAACTCGATTGCGGATGTCTTGACTGGTGCTCAAACCCCTGAGGGTCACCTCACCTGCACATTCCCCAAGAAGATCGAGGACTGCCCCGCGTACGGCAACTTCCCTGGAGAGTACGACAACGGCAAGCTCAAGGTCACATACAAAGAGGGTGTCTTTGTCGGCTACCGTCACTTCGACCGTCTGCCTGCCGACAAGGTCAACTTCCCCTTCGGTTTCGGTCTTTCATACACCACCTTCGACTACTCTGACCTGCAGGTCAAGGAGTCTGGCGATGGTTACACTGCCAGCCTGAAGGTGTCCAACACTGGTGACGTGGTTGGAGCTATCGCCGTCCAGGTCTACGTCGGCGCCGCCCAGACCGCCGAGGAGAACCCCGTGAAGCAGCTTGTTGCCTTTGAGAAGGTGACTGTGAAGCCTGGTGAGACAGCTTCGGTTGAGGTGCCCGTCCGCACACGAGACTTTGGCTTCTTTGATGAGGCGAAGCAGAAGTGGGTTGTCAAGGGTGGGGATTACAAGTTTTTGATTGGAAAGTCGGTGCGCGATATTGTCTTGGAGTCGACGGTGGCTGTCAAGGAGCAGTCGTTTGACCTTTAGAGTTGTATTGCTTGAGCGTCATGAAATGAATAAACGAATCTAGACTACCACGTACTGTGTATTGAACATGAATGTGTTTCGCGATAGCTCCTTCTTATTGGGATGATAGGTGGTAAGCACGGTCAAGAGTATGGTTTCCAATGCCGCGAGTAACGGGGTGGTGTCCTGCACCACCACAGTGGAATGAATTGTTTATCACATTCCAAGTATCCAGAACAATGTCCTCATTCCAAACTTGCACAGGGTGATGCTCTTCCTTACACCTAAAATAGTGACATACACCTATTCAACTTAATTATTGAAGCCTTATCTTTCAATGTCACACGTTGAATAGCGTCAGAGTGAGATGATGGAAGCAAAAGGAAACTTGAAGATATAAGACGATGTTTCCATTCTTACCCTGCACAACCGATCAAGGTTACGATTTCAGCCTCGTAAAGGCGCCTGCGGGGCATCAGACACCTACAGCCAATTGACAGCTCCCTGCGGGGTCAAGCATCGAATGAGCTAGAAGTCAGCTCTGGCCCTCTTCTTTCCCCACCAACCCGACCCAACTTAACTTAGATCGCCTGGGGCGACGACCACATCTCCTCATAACTTGGACCCTCAAATACTGCACACTCTACTTGGCTTCTCCCTCATTTGAACTTGTCATCCTCAGATTCTGAAGACAACTATACAAGAAATGGCTTCCGCGGACGAGCTCAAGGCTCTGGGCAACAAGGCAATCGCCGAGAAGAACTTTGACGAGGCTGTGTAGGTTACCAACCAACAAGGTTCCCCTCCGAGACATCCATGGAGAAAAAAGAGCTGACGATGATTTCGATAGCGCCAAGTTCACCGAGGCTATTGCCATTCAACCCGAAAACCATATCCTCTACAGTAACCGATCTGCCGCCTACGCTTCTAAGAAGGACTGGGACAATGCGCTGAAGGACGCCGAGAAGACTACTGAGATCAAGCCTGACTGGGCCAAGGGTTGGGGCCGCAAGGGTGCTGCTCTGCACGGACAGGGCGATCTGCTGGCTGCCAACGATGCCTACGAGGAGGGTCTGAAGCATGATGCCAACAATGCTCAGCTCAAGAATGGTCTCGCCTCGGTCAAGAAGGCCATGGAGGCCGAAGTCGGTATGTAGTGATCCTTGTCCGAAACCCCAGATTCGAGAACTGACAGATTACAGGCGGTCCCCAGGACCCCAGCGGAGGACTCGGACAGATGTTTAACGACCCTAACATGATCCAGAAGCTGGCCTCGAACCCCAAGACCAGTGGTTTCCTCGCCGACCCCGCCTTCATGGCCAAGCTGCAGTCGATCAAGAACAACCCCGAGAACGCCTCCGAGATCTTCAGCGACCCCCGATTGTTGACTGTCATGGGCGTGTTGATGGGCGTTGATCTGCAGATGAGCGAGCGCGAGGTCGACCCGAACCAGCAAGACTCCCCCATGCCCGATGCACCACCGGCCCCCAAGCAGCCCGAGCCCAAGAAGGCCCCCGAGCCCGAGCCTGAGCCCGAGCTGGATGAGGAGGCTCTGGAGAAGAAGAAGGCCAAGGAGGAGGCTGACAAGGAGAAGGCACTCGGAACTGAGAATTATAAGAAGCGCAACTTTGACGAGGCTATTGCGCACTATAGCAAGGCCTGGGAGCTCTACAAGGACATCACCTACCTCAACAACCTTGGAGCTGCCTACTTTGAGAAGGGAGACTACGACAAGTGTATCGAGGCCTGCACCAAGGCTATCGAGGAGGGTCGTGAGATTTACGCCGACTTTAAGCTCATCGCCAAGAGTTATGCTCGTATCGGTACGGCCTACGACCGCAAGGGTGATTTGGAGCTTGCCGTGGAGAACTACAACCGATCACTGACGGAGCACCGAACTCCCGATGTCCTCAACAAGCTCCGAGCTGCCGAGCGTGCCAAGGTTGAGGCCGACCGCCAGGCATACATCGACCCCGCCAAGGCTGAGGAGGCTCGTGAGGAGGGCAACAAGAAGTTCAAGGAGATGGATTTCCCTGGTGCCGTTGCTGCCTACACTGAGATGGTGAAGCGAGCTCCCGAGGACCCCCGTGGTTACAGCAACCGGGCTGCAGCTTTCATCAAGCTGTTCGAGTTCCCCAGCGCTCTCGAGGACTGTGATGCTGCTATCAAGAGGGATCCCAAGTTTATCCGGGCTTACATTCGCAAGGCCCAGGCTTACTTTGGCATGCGCAAGTACTCGGAGTGTGTGGATGCCTGCACCGAGGCTCAGCAGGTAGACCAGGAGCACCACGCTGGTGCCAATGCTCGAGAGATTGAGCAGCAGCAGCAGAAGGCGTTCTCATCCATGTACTCTGCTCGCGACAATGAGACTGAGGAGCAGACCCGTGAGCGTCTGATGAAGGATCCCGATGTAAGACTTACCCCTGATGAGAAACAAGTGAAATGAGTACTGACGTATCTAGATCATGGGCATCATGCAAGACCCCGTGATGCAGTCGATTCTGCAACAGGCTCAGTCTGATCCTGCGGCACTCCAGGAGCACATGAGAAACCCTGGCGTGCGGTCCAAGATCCAGAAACTGATTGCGGCGGGTGTTATCCGCGTTGGACGGTAAATGAAGTAAAGGATCAGGGGTTGATGATGATGATTGGTGACACTGGGGAAGGTTGCTTTTTCCGCGGGAGAGAGCAAGTCTTCCCCAGAGTCTGTCGTCTGCACGATGGACCACGAGGGGAAGCGGACCAGGAAGCATGCGTGATTACGGAGTTTGTCGAAACTTGCAAACAGACATGACGGGATGGATGGATGAATGGATGGATAAGCTTGGCGTGTGCATAACATAATACGGAGTTGGCCTTCGGAACGGTTGCTAAATGAATGAGAAATGAGAACTCGTTTAAGCCAACTTTTGAATAGTTTGCTGCTTGGTGCTGCCATGTGAGGTGAGGTGACAGGTTCGAAATGACCTGTTTCATTCTCGAGGGAACAGATTGGGTGGTTGGGGAC
Organism: Fusarium sp. AF-6; assembly: GCA_003947015.1. Classification (NCBI taxonomy): domain Eukaryota; kingdom Fungi; phylum Ascomycota; class Sordariomycetes; order Hypocreales; family Nectriaceae; genus Fusarium; species Fusarium sp. AF-6. The sequence continues at coordinate 53,745 of NKCJ01000099.1, forward strand.
TCGAGGGTCTGGAACGAACCATTCCATCAAACCGGCCACATGGCTTTTTCTACGAACAGGAGTTCTCCGCCCTGAGATGAGAGAGAAATCCCTACGGAACGACGAGCGTATTTTGCGTCTAAAAACTCTTGCTAGTGGCTAGTGTCTCCAGTTGTCGCGTGGTTAATGATCTGAGAGTCAAAGCAGAAATTCGGAGGGGGGGCACAGCAAGACGCCGAAGCCTCTCCCGAGCGCCGCGTGTGGGCCGCCGTTGACGACCGAGTCAACGACCAATGCCATAAGTGCTTATGGGCTGGCAACAACAAAATGACTCTTTTTGCAGAAAAAAAACAAGAAACAAGAAGAGTTAATCAAACCTGGGGAGGGGGGGAACGACACGTGGAGGGCACGAGGGCGATAATGCAGGGGGAGTAAAAAACGTGGGAGACATGTTTGATCACGATGGCATCAACAAGAAGGGGGGGGTAAGAAAAAAAAAACAATAAAAGATGCACTAAGAAAGTATGAGAGAGAGGGGAAAAAAAAAAAGGGACAAATGATAGATATCGTCAGATGCAGAGACGAGAAACATGACGAGAACTGAGATGGACCCACGACGGTGACAAAAAGTAAATATGGGTTGTATATACATCTCTAAAAAGAAAGGATTAGCAGGAGAAGAAGAAGAAGAAGGAAAATGGTGCGACGTTGAAGATTTCTTAGCCGCATGAGGAAAAACCGTCTTGCATAATGAGGCGCGGGAAAGGAGAAAGAAAAATCACCCAAAAAAAGAAACAACGGTAAACAAGCCAAGACTTTTTTCGGCTCGGCAACACAGACTCGAAAACATCCATGTTGTTTGGATACGGATGAAAAAAGAGAAACTAAACGAGTCAGAGAATTAAAAAGTTTTGTCAGGGGCAAGGTTATTAGAAACGACCGACAAGTTTTAGTCTGATTACCTTTAGTTTCATCATTTTCCACCGTAGAAACCGATATGTGATTGATTTGAATGTTGGTGATGATGCTTCACTTCAACCACCTCTAGAGGGGGGTGTTAGAGAGACCCTCACTTCCTAATCAAGTCTTGATTGCTTTTCTTCAACATCCACAACTCTTCCTCCACCTTCCGAAACAAGCCACCCGTCAACCCTCAAACCCCATAATGATTTCTTTTTTAATCTCATTTTTTCTTCATCTCGATGATGTTGTTCATCCACGAGGTGGATGGGGTGTGGATGACGCCGTCGTAGTCGTCGGTCCGGCTACGACCCGCGGCCGAGTTGGTGGCGGTGGACTAGTCCCTTTTTTTTTTCTTCTCTCTGCTTCTTTTCTTCTTTTCAAGCACCTCTCGACTGATTTGGATGCAAGATGTTGGTAAGAGTCAATGGATTGGCTGAGAATAACTTGTGCATGACAAAACTAATGCTGTATTCGTATCCATTGAGTGGACAGTCAGTTGTGCCTGGTCCTTGCATCTTCTCTGTCCGGCTGACTGCAAGAGACAAGATCCTATGCCAGCGACTGGTTCCTCAACTTCGCTACGAATAAGAAGCAAAAGAAAAGTCGTTGTGACATATTACCTCTCTTTTACATTCTTCAGTTTCGCCATGGTCAATGCATCTGTCAATGGTAGGTTGTCAGAGACCCGGCCCGAGGGCAAGGGTGAAAACCCGTGGGCATGGATGGGGCCTCCAAAAAAGTGTGTGTGCATTGAATATCACCGGGGGCTATTGGGAATTTCTGACTGTTTTGAGCAGGCGAATGTAACCGTGATGTGATTGTGAGATTTGATGTAGATAGAGAACGCGGCATTCATGGGGAAGAAAGGCGATTTCGACTCGTCACAAACAAAAAAGAAAGCGTGGTATCATGACTGCAGCATCCGACTATCGGCAAAAAGAAACAATAGCTGCCGTGGTGTTGCCATTGACATGACTCTGCTCGTCTGTGATTTGATATTGGCTCTCAGGTGCGTCAGAGAGGATTTCCCCTCCTGTTGCAGTCAGAGAATAATCACCATTAAGCCACCAATTCAGTTCCTCATTTCTCTTCTCTTGCCTTGCCTTTGCCGTTGTCGTCATCTTGGAGGCCAGTTTATCCATGAGGCTCTCCTCTCACCCCCGGTGGCTGCAGAGTTGTTGACCCAGACAGCAGGGGTCTAGTCTTCTTTCTCGGAACAGGGCTCTCAACCCCGGACGCCGCCGTCGACGCCACCCCATGCTCTCCGTCGCCTGCCGGTAGGTCCTGTCCTGTCCTGCCCTGTGCCTGGTTTTCTTCAAGGCCTGTTGAAGTGGAATTCGGAGTACATGCGACTGGATATGCCGCAATCTAAGTCTTGGCAACCTTTGCTCGCCGATATGTAGGCAGAAGACGGAGGTGGGACACCGAGTCAGGGGGTCCATCTCGCTCGCCCCTGGCCATCTATGCCAGATGATGTCCCCTCTGAACGCACAGCTATCTCAGGCACCGATAACTTGGATTGTGATTGATGAAAAAGTGAGAGGTCAAAGTTCCTCTTGTGCCCCCGCGAACTCTGCACGATGCGTCTCATCCGGTGCGGGCATTCCACAACCATTACCACTACCCGAACAGACTGCCGGGTGAGTGATAGTCCGTCTGCGTGTCTCTGGGGGTTACATGGTAAAAGATGCAAAATGCCAGCCGCTTAATATCAGGACGCTCCGCTCTCAACGGTATCCGTAACGGTGTTGTAGCCGTGGCCGTGGGGTAGAACGGAACGGGACCCTTGACTTTCTTGACTCGGACTCCCAGCACGCCAAGCCAAAATACGCGGCTATTGGGAGCCTATCCCTAGGTTGTTTGAAAGGCCTGAAGAATTTTTAGTCCACTGCGGGAATGTCAACGTTGGTCGTTAGCCTGATCAACTGCCCCTTGTCCAACGTCAATGGGGTCTGACAGCCAACAGAGACAGCAGCGATCTGGGAATGGATTCCGCACAGGATATCCGTATTTCATCTCATAGCCGACATTGCGATGCCGTCAACATGTAAATCTCAAATCTCAACATTCAAGGATTGAGCTGGCTCTGCATCACCGGAGACGAGTCGGGACCTATGTTGGTTTGGGGGGAAATCTGCAGTAGAGACGGCAGACGCAGTAGACGGAGATGCAAGACGCACTCGGATGCAGGTACGTCATGCCAGGTGGTATTCGAGCAGACAGCGAGGCTTGAATCTGATGCAGTTGCCATGTGCCTCGAAAGCCATGGCATGGATATCGCGCGGCACTAATATGCACTCTTCCCGCGAGAAGCGTCCAAGTTGAAGGAATTGGCGAGATCTGTGGCTAGCCGCCGACACCAAGATGTTCGTTCCCGTCCCTTTTGCCCCCGACGGGGCAGATGATGTTACGCTTCGCTTGATATCCGGTTATCTGAAAGGATCTAAAAGGTGCTCATGACAGGAACAGGGAAGGGCAGGTCTTGACATGGACGAATCGGGCAGGTTGAGAGTATGGATGTCTGCTTTTCTGGTGATGGAGACGATCAAGTTCCCACCATAGGAACAGTAAGAAGGTATCCATCCATCCTGCAGGCACAGCCAGGGACAGTCTGGATAACCTCAAATATGGAGTGTATCGAGTGCAGCGCAGTGCAGTAAAGTGCAGCAAACAAACACAGATGCATGCGTCACATGCATGAGTACGACGGCCAGGGCCGCGGCGGTGGCTTGTGGCCTGTTTCAACGGCCCTGGAGGGTGTCTGGTTGGGCAATGGAGCGTTCCATGAGACGACTAAAAAGCAAAGCTGCCGCGGCCTCTTACCCTTTGGAGACGGAAGATGCAACAAGCCCCTGGGCCGAGGAGGAGTAGAGGAAAAAGCACAGAAAAAATGGAAGCATGGTCTTGTTAAGGAATAGGCGGCTGAGCAAGGCAGGGCATTGTCGACAAAACAGCCCAGAGACCCTCCGACTTTGGCCGACAGCGACAGCGGTCCTTGACTTGTCATAACTCATGCGTTCTTACCGCCAGTTGGGGATTGAAGGCCAGTGCGTAATGTACAGTAGATGAGCACATGTAGGCCGGAGAATTGTATACGGACGCTTGGAGTAGAGAGAGGCCGGTGCAGATCTGCCGTCACCAATCGTGGGAACGGACAGACCAGGCGGAGGGCCAAGTCCTAGATTGACAGCTGCGTGTGACGGCAAGAGGCGAATTCAATACCTCAGCCTTGTCTAGTGAGTGCTTTCGAGTGCGCTATACAACTTCTGTATCAATACCGGTCAATTGAAAAGCCTCGGAATTCTCCAAGACGGAGGCGGCGGCGTTGGCCGGATGCGTGGGAGCATGGTTCGGGGGTCGACGGAGAGCCTGGGGGTGACCTGGGTCCCTCCGGCCGGGCACGGGGACGGGGTCGGTCGGCAGCCGAACAGTTTGGGTTTGGGTTGGTTTGGCTGTAGTCTTTCTGGAAGCATGAGGGACGGTTGGTGCATGTCTCTCTTCTTTCTCGGTCTCTTGCAGATTTGATTCCTTTTTTCCTTTGACGGGGAAGTGTCTCAGCAGGGTCTAGGTTGGATGAGACGTTTATGTTTTCTTTTGGCAGCTTGAAGCCTGAGGTTAGTAGAGAAGCACTACGCAAGGTACGTACCTGCGTGCTGAATCTTCAGGCAAGTACGGAGCTCTCGGTCGGTACCTTCCATAACCTTTGACTGTCGTTCCAACCTTCCTCCTGTACTGGAATTCGGAGGGGGCAACTCGACCGTTAATTGATCCAATCTTCGTCTAATAAACTTTTTTGCACGTTACATCTACACAACTTGAATCCACCATCTCCTCCTCTCCCCAGAAAATAGAGGCCAGCGTCGCGTGAGGCTTCTCTCAGTTGGCAATGGCGTGGACCTCATTCGCAAGGCTAACTCAGACTTGAGTGGAGGCGGCGTCTGGGCTCTGTCTCGTTCCTGGTTCCTGGCTTGCTGAGGCGCGCTTCTGCCCTAGGTCCTAGGTACCGAAGCGAGCTACCGACGGATATGGGAATGTGGGAGACAGGGAAATGGCACGAGCAAGGGTGTCTTTGAGCTTTTGATCAAGAAAGCCGGCCTATTCCCAGCAGGTTCATCTCAGAGGGAACACGGTACGGTACATACGGTATCCATCACATTACCGACCAAAACTGCCATACCATGCCTGCCATGAACGAGATGGATGGACTCCGCCCGATGCATCACCCTATTCCCAACCACAGGTTCGGGATTTCTCGTTCGTGAGCCATCGAACAGAGGAACGGTTTACCCCGATCTGCCCAGGCCTCCCCCCCGTGGCGGGCAGCATCTCGAGTCTGGGCCTTGTTCGGTTCGTGAGGCCGTCACATCTCAACTCCCCCAGCCCAGTTCAATCAAGCAGTTCCATGCCATGCCATGCCGTGCCATGCGCCCACCGTCGTCCTCGTGGGAGCAGAGAGATTGATGAGAGCAAAGAGCCACACCTAACCTCCACAGGCACGAGGTTGGCACGTTTGGGTCCCACGAGGCAACTCCCATGATCCCTTCGATCCAATCCCAAGGCGTTCGCCACACGCCCCCCCAGGTTCCCCTTCCCCCTCTTCAGCTCCACGGAAAAGAGACCGAGAGAGAGTTTCGTCGACCTGGAAATATGGCGGTTCTCGAGCCTCACCAAAAAGCCCATCCATGACGGAATCAAGCGCTTCCGTATACAAGAGCTCCTCTAAATAATGTTCCACACCTCAACAGCCGGGGGCTGGACTCCTCAAGGCAAAGCCCGGGTCAAGCTTAGCCCCATCCCCTTCCCCAGTTTGAACCTTGGCCTAACTAATGAGTGAGCCCTTCTAGCTTTTTTTCCTCCTCTAGCTCGAGGAGCACGCCGCCGCCGCCAAAAAAGCAAAAGGTCCCCTGTATGCTATCGTACGACTTCTTGGAGGTTAGGGATCTTGGACTATGTTCTGCCAACACGCCCTCCCCTTGACGGGGCGTTCACAAGCACAAGCCACGAGGAATCGTCGGCTTGTGGAGAAGTCGGTTTTTTCACCTTTCTTTTCCCTCTTCTTTTCTTTGTCGACAATCTCTGCTTGGATGGGCGTATGTAACAGCCTAGAGGGGCGTGGGAGCAGGGAAAAGAGGCATGGAGGAGCGAGCCCATCGAGGATAAAATATCTGGGGGAGGACGCTTCTTGGGATCCGATTCTGAACCTCAGTATCTTCTCGTCTGCCTGCCTCGAGCCAAAAAAGCTTCTTCCTTCTTTTTAAGCTTGCTCATCACATTCCATCCATCTATCATTGGGCAGTGACAACATTACTTCTTGAACCTAGTTCATCAACGAATACATCAACCATCTACAGCCCTCTCCAAGACAGCCGACTTGCTGTTTTGAGACGACCTACTGTCTAACAGTATCCTTCCCATCCTCCATTCACATCAACCCTCACAATGGCTCTGTCCTATCAGCAGACCAGGCTCATCCGGGGCACCATCCCCGCCCTCACCGACCACGGCGAGCGCATCACAACCATCTTCTACCGCAACATGCTTCGTGACCACCCCGAACTTAACGACTACTTCAACACTGTCAACCAGGCCAACGGTCGCCAGCCCCGAGCCCTTACCGCCGTCATCCTCAGCTATGCCAATAACATCAACCACATCACCGAGCTCATCCCCAAGATGGAGCGTATGTGCCACAAGCACTGCTCCCTTGGCATCAAGCCCGAGCACTACGCCATCGTTGAAAAGTATCTCATCGCCGCTTTCGCAGAGGTCCTCGGCCCCGCCATGACCCCCCAGGTGAGGGAGGCCTGGACCAAGGCTTACTGGATGCTTGCCAAGATGCTCATCGGCCGTGAGGCTCAACTGTACCGTGACTTTGGCAAGTGGCAGGGCTACCGCAAGTTCCGCATCGAGAAGAAGGTTGAGGAGTCTGACGACATCTACTCCTTCTACCTCGTCCCCGCTGATGGCAAGCGTCTTCCTCCCTTCCAGCCCGGCCAGTACGTTTCCGTTCAGGTCAGCCTCGCCGAGAAGGGCTACCTCCAGTCTCGCCAGTACTCTCTGAGCGATGCTCCCCGTCCTGACTACTACCGCGTCACCGTTAAGCGGGATGAGGGCCTCCACATGACTCGCAATGGCCGATATCTCGGCGGCGGTGCCCTCAACCCTGGTGTCGTCTCCAACCTTCTCATCGATATGAAGGATGAGGGTGACATTGTTGAGCTCACCCACCCTGCCGGCGAGTTCTTCCTTGACATGTCCAACACTTCCAACGTCCCCATCGTTCTCATCTCCGCTGGTGTTGGTGTCACCCCCATGATGTCCATCCTCAACACCGTCTCTGAGCGTCAGCCTCATCGTCCCGTTTCCTGGATCCACGGTTCCCGCCGCTCGGTGCCCTTCTACGACCAGGTCCGCCGTATCGCTCGCAACCGACCTAACTTCCGCTCCAACATCTTCAAGACTCACCTCGCCGAGTCTGACGTCTACGGTGTCACCTACGACCACGACTTCCGCGTCGACCTGGCCAAGGTTGATCGCGAGGATCTTTACCTCTGCCACGGCGCTACCGAGTACTACATCTGCGGTCCTGAGCAGTTCATGCTCGAGATGGCTGAGTACCTCAAGTCCAAGCAGGTCGACTCGGCCCGCATGCACTTTGAGCTGTTCAGCACGGGTGACATGGAGTTCAAGGTTGACACCCTGAGCATCATCTCCAGCACCAGCGGAGCCTGCCCCGGTGGCTACAGTGCCGCCCCCAGCTCGGCCCCATCCATCAACAGCACCACGGAGCGGAGATGCCCTAGCTCCGGTGCCAGCGCCAGCTCCGGCCAGTGCCCCTTCTCTGCGGCATAGGCAAGGCCAGCTAATGCTTGCTTATAATATTGCAATGGGATGTTAAAGCGGCGGGCTCTGGTCGGGCACCGGGGTTCTGGAGTTGATGGGCGTTTAAGGAACCGGCGCATTCTCTTCTTCACTTTGTACCAATTTTCGGCTTCCCCTCTTGGACGATCTTGGATTTCTTTTGTCCTATTTCACATATATTCTTTACATATTTCTTCTTTTTCACGGATTCAGGGGATTGAATGACTTGGCATCACACGAAATGAGCGGGTATAAAAGCTAGAGAGGCATATGGCATATGAAAGGTGGTTGAAAACAAAATGGGAATCAACAGAGATTTTTTACGTGTAATACCAGAGAGGACAAAGGAGATGGAGGATAAACAGATCAATATCAACAAGCATCCTTGAACCTAAAAAAAAAAAACATTTTCTCTCTCTCATCTCGTTAAAAAAAAAAAGTCAGATGCCGCGTATTAACAGGGAACATGAATGAAGAGTTCGTTAGCAGGGAACGAAGGAATCCTCCGTCTTTGCCCGATTCTCGCCCAAGGCAGGGGAGGCATGTCAAGGTGTAATTGTGAAATCAGCAGATGGGGAGTGAAGTGAAGAAAAAAAAAAAAAAAAAAAACAAGCCCTAGAAGGAATAAAAAACAGCTCTAGAAGGAATAACGCCTGTACCATGGATATCCTGGGTCTTTCTCTTCCTCACCCACCGCTGTGGTACTTGTTCCAATGCTTTAGCAAATTGTCATGCCGCGTAAACGTCTTGCCACAGCCTGGCCAGTTGCAAGCGATAGGTTCGGTAAGGATACCCTTCCAAGCTGCAAACTCTTTATGAGCACTGATGTAGTGACGGTCCATGTCTCTCTGCTCTGCCTTTTTCTCCTTGCAGTTCTCATCTGCCTCGCATCTGATGGGTCTCTTGTGAGTCTTGGCATGTTTGCTGTAAAACTTCTTGTTAGTTGGGTTCAAACTTGGATACAGACAAGGTAATTTTTTACTTGTATTCTCGTAGACCGCGGCAGACGCGGCCGCAGTCTTCGCATGGGTAGTCCTTTGCCGTAGCGGCTGATGAGGGGCCTGCCTGCTCGTCTAAAATCCAGGTTCAGCTCGTCTACGTTTCGAATCCAATCAGAGGTAGAAAAGCAGTAAAAGAAAAACGTACCATATTCTGCATCTTGGTAAGCGGGTCCTGTGGCATAATAGCCCTGGGTAGCGGAGGAGGAGTCGTAACCCTGGTTGAGCAAGAGGTCGTTGGGGTTAACCGTTGCCGGCTGTTGCTGGTTCTGCCACTGTGCATAGTTGCCTGGGTAGGAAGGGGTTAGTTTGGAGAGTTTCATACGTTTCAGAATGTGTTTGTGACTTACTTGGACCAGCTTGGGTGTAGTCCTGGGTGTATCCGGTGTACGAGGGGTCCATCAGGTTGGGGTCAATGGGTATCTCATCATCCTGGGGTTGGCTAGAGCTGCTGGACTTTTTGTGTTTATGAGAGCGGTGACCTTTTCCTTTTGGAGACATGGTTGAAGATGTTGTGTACTTCTGAGATGTTCTTGAGAGTATACGTGAATAGGTCTTCGAGTAAGGAGTCAGTTAAGTGATGGATGCTCTTGTATCTATTAAACAAGAATTATTCCCATCAACTTCATCATCAACCATCGAATTTATACTATTTCCGCCCATACTGGTGAGCCGCCCTCTTTGGAGGCCGACCTGGGGCCGACCACCAAAATTTCCTGTTTCAAAGTGCATCGCCATGTTGTCGTCGCAACAGTCAAGATACCAACATGCGATGCACAAACTAAGACAGAAAAGCAAAGACCGGTATCTTTTGAATGCACACGAGAGTGGATACTCTCCCTCTCATGCAGCAGTTCGCCTCGTTGCCTTACCGGGGGCCGGCCGGCCCAAAAGGTAGGCCAGGTGTTGGTCCAGTTTGGCGGACTGGGAGGGAAAGAGGCTGAGTAGCAGAAACGCGGCAGCGATAGAAGAAGACGATAAAGATCCAATTAGAGGAAAATAATGAGCCTGCGATCAATGAAATAAGGCAACGAGGTCTATGTAGGGGGCCGGTCACAACCCCCGCATGGTGTGATGGGCCTCCCAGGTCGGCCTCCAGCATAAGTGAGGCTTGGGCGTGGCAGATGATGATGAATGGCCAGGGTATTGAAAGAGGGAACCGGGAATTGATGATTTTGCGTCATTGTCGAGTTTGTATAAAGAGGGATGTTGTGTTCGTGGTGTTTGAGCCCTACAATCAAGTCAAAACAAGTCACTTACACGAGCTACAAACACCTTATCAATTCATTGACAGAATATCCATCTACCACAATGACATCAAGTACGAATTGAGTCCCATTCACTGTAGAATCACAACTGACAGCCTCCAGACGCCCTAGTTCTCTTCAAACCCAAGCAGAAGCGCCGCTTCTACGAGCCCATCGTGCTCTTCAAGGCCCTCACAGACATCACCCACGAGGAAGGTTCCCTCGGCCTCCCTGAGACACCAGCAAGACCGCGGACAGAAGAACAGAGATTCCACCAATTCGTCCACAAGCTCGCCGGGGTCTGCGACAGCACCAGGGGCGGAAAGACTGTCACATCGTTTGCCGTTCTCGAGCACGAGGATAGGTTCGTCTACGTCTTTGGGTGCAACCAGGTTTGCAGCCTCGACCTGGTAAAGACTCGAACGTTTGTGACTGAGCTTCTGGCTACTCTGTCCGGCTTTCATCAGCTTGATCAAGTTGCTCAAAGTCCCGTGAGGAGGGCTGTCTTGGAGATGATCTTGACGTTTAATATGCCGAGGTTGGACATTTATCTCAAGAGCTTCAAGGGGCAGCTGAGGGAGTGTCTAGAGTATTGCCGACGCCAAGCAGAACAAACCGGTGAGTTAAGCAGCGTTCCGGGATAGCGCAGAGCTAACAGGCTGCAACAGCTATCACAGTTGGAGCAGGTCTCGAGATCTTGGGCGACACTATAGCGGACATTGCTTTCAAAGGACTAGACGAAAGCGAGTGTGGGTGTACAGCAATCTTCGTTCGAATCAATCTGACTCAGAGTTTCTAGACCTCCCGTCGTACAACCGCTTCCTACAAGCTCTCAGCGTCTTCCTAACCCCCCAAACCAAGGCCTTGGTTGACGAACGTGCCGGGAGAGGACGCATCCGAGACGGGAGGAGCTTCGAGTGCTGGTCCGAGCTGAGACACAACCTCTCCCGCCTTCGGAACTATCAAGCCGTGGTGCAAGATCTCATCGACGCCGAAAAGGAGTGGCCGGAGCTGTTCCAAGAAGTCGAGGTCATCCCCGTCTCGTCGAGCAAGGCGGATCCTAACCCCCTGGGTAGGAAGAGCGAGGCCGCCGATGCTATTATAGGTCGTATGGAGCACGATAATGCCAGGAGAGAGATGTATCGTGATTTTGCTCTGGAGTTGCAGCGGATGCAGTTTGATGAGCGAATCCAGAAGCAGTGTCAGAGAGATACCTTCAAGCCCTTTGTGCACTCCGAGATACTCGTCCTCGAATGGATAACAGCCAACGCTTCTAGGCTAGAGCTCAATTTCTTCAAAGGATGGAGGTACATTGGCAGCAGTAAAGGAGCCTGCAGGCTATGCCACTACTACTTCGAAACACCAGGTCAACACCACGGTATAAAAACACGATCCAGCCATGGGAATCTCTACGTCAACTGGAGGTTTCCCGACTTGTATGAAGATGACGGACCAGAGGGGAAAGCACGACGACAAGAGATTTTTAACTGGATGATGAATAGGGTGCGAGATGATGCGTTTCAGACTATGGAGAGTAAGGCGTCGACTGGGAAGAGGCATGACTCTAGCACGCATCCTCTCATGTCTGTGCGACATACTGATGCGCAGACAGATGTGGGCGCTCGTGATTTGGCTGATGTGGATGAGCTGGGAGAACAGCTTGAGATGGGTCTCAACTTGGATGACTCGCCGACGACTGATAGTCCAGAAGATTCGGGGTCAGATGACGATGAGGAAGGGGGCACCAGTCTTTTCTGACGTTGCTCCGCCAGAGGAGGAAAAGAAGTCTCTTTTTATATGCTATGTTTAATATTCTCATGTCTCATGTTTCGTGTATCAATGTTCTTCCGCATCTATAAAGCCGCTGTTTAATGATCATTCCTCTTGTGCCAAGGAGCAGTCGCCTCCAAAAGATCCTTGTGAAGCTGGCTATCACCACTGACGTTGTAAAGATCATCAATGACCTGGTTTCGCTGCATAAAGATGAGGAAGCCAGCCCAGACAAAGTCAGCATAGCTGGGAGTCTTTCCCAGGAAGAAAGGTCCCTCCGAGTTCTCCTTGAGCAGGGCCTCTACCTCTGCGATGATGGGCTTGGCAGCGTCCCAGGCAACCTGACCACCCTTCTCCTTGTTGAGTTGGTCAAGCGGCATACCAGCCAACTTGGACCTAGTCTCATGCCAGTAAGGTACACTCTCTTCGTTCAACAACCGCTCAGGAACGGTGGTGAAGTAGATGGGTCGAAGAGGTGTCATGATACGAGGCATGATCTCCTCCAACTTAGCCAAAGTAGGAGAGTCGAGATGGATTGAAGGCTCAGGGTGCTCCTTTTCCACACGCTCGACAATCTTTCGCGAGTCCATGAGATAAGTTCCATCAGGGAACTTGACTGTGGGAATTGTCCATGTTCCTGTCGACTCGTTGGCCGAGACGCTATTGCGGGGGTTCAGTCAAATTGGTGGGGAGAACATGAAGGACAGCAACAACGCACTGAGGCTCCAACGTGGGCTTGATGTTTGGGTACTCGAGCTATTGAGGGTTAGCAATTTAATTGGATTTTAATTGAGGTTTGATCTTACCCATTCGGTCTTGTAGTCGATGCCCTTAAAGTTGAGAAGGAAACGGGCTACTAGGTCAGTACTTCACCGTGACAAGGATTGAGACGGCTCACTCTTCCAAGGGTTCAAAGACCAAGCAGCACGAGGAGACTTGCTAGGAAGGTCAAACAAAACGGTCTGTTCAGAAGACATGATTTCTGTATACAACAATTGTTGGTGACGATGAGAAAAGTAGAGAGTGTTGATTGAAGAATGGCGGGGAGGGAGCTGCTGCTCAGGTCATGAGCTTTAGATGGAGGGGCAAAAAAGGTGGGGTTGTTGTCATCATAAACGCCCTTTTGCCGGGGCCAGCTTTGACCAATCAGACTAGACGAAATTGTCTCTGGTAATTAACCACCAATTACTACAATCCAAGCTATCAAGGTCCACTGTCGTGCTTGGAATCATTGGGAATGTATGGAATCATTATCGGGAAGCCTAGGCCTGTTCTAGCTCTGCTTGACTTTGGAGGTTTGTTGTCTGTCCACTTGATTCAACTCGTCCACCTTTGCTCCTAACCTCGGCTCGGCTCGTCTCGGATCACCATGCTCAAAGTAGACATGGGAAGGCTTAAATATCCAAGTTGGTGTTTTCCCCTTCATATCAAGCTTTGAATGATGTTATTGTGTGTATTGTTTCTGCAGTTTATACTCACTCTCCTCGAATGAGAAAATAGACTTCAAACCTGAGGGTTTCCTCAATCATGGATCCTCATCAGAAAGCGGTGACAGGTTGCTGGGCTAGGCAAACTCGGTCAAGATGTCCTGTGCCGGCCCAGAGTCATCTGTTATACAGCACATCTTCCAGTCCCTCGATGTATGCTGGAAACGGGAAGAGCTTGAGCTCCCAAGTCAGCATGTTTCATAAGAATAGAAAAGAAATGTCATAGACAGTAGACGGGTAGGAAGGCGACTGCAAGAGTGCAAGAGGTTATCTGAAACCGATTCCCAAAGAAACTGCTGTCTCAGTCACGAAAGATGGTCCTGTTGACTGACTTGGTCTGAATCAAATCCACACACCCTCACCAGAGTTCATCATCTTCATGTAGTCCTTGTAGCGGGGATATGACTTCAAAAAACCTCCAAAAACTAGTCTGCGTCATTCGTTCCTTATTGGGTTGTTTCTTACAATCGAGTCGAGAGGAAGTCGCCTTGAGAGTCGACGAGCCAGTTGTCACGGCACTGGCATATAGGATAGGATCTCGGAGTAAAGATGCCAGCCGGCCTGAGAAGACAAGTTAGACATGAAGTCAAATAGAGCTCATAATATCTTACACGGACTCCAACTCTCGGCATCCAAGCCCAGAGGTGCCCAATCCCTGGCCTATTGAAGTTGAGACAGTCCATGTTATCATCATGAATCAGAAGGAAATCTCACCATTCATTGGGCTGAACAATTTTCAAGTTCCTCGCCGTAGCTGTCAACGATGATGAATACCCTCGCTCGGCCAACCACCGAAGCTGTCGTCGCTATCGAGTTGCCTCATTCGCTTGAGGGAGCTCCAGGAGGCTAGCAAAGGAGAAGAAGGAGAGAACAAAAGGTTAGCTTTAGATCAAGTGAGAGGTTGTATGTTTTTTAGGATCAAAAACTGTTTGGTGGAGGACTGGCTTAGTTTTATCATTTTGGAAAGAAAATTTTGACTATGTAATACATAAGAACAAAGATGCGAATATGCAATTTGATTATCGTCTCTCGAAAGGTCATGAGTGTTTGTTTCCGACTTTGCCACTTGTTCAAGGCTCGTTACATACACACTGACTTGATCTTATTGCCCACCCCCTTCAACTCGCCCAAATCTTATTCCAGCCGCTACTCACAATTCGCAACATCAACTCTCCAAATCATGATCTCTCCCATGGAGTTTACAAAAGTCCCATCCTGCACCTAGCAGCTCACATTTCAGCCCAGCCGCCAAAAGCGACCGACCGCTACTTGACTCATCTCGCAACGGAACCACGGCACGCGGAATAGCGTCCGGGTGCATGGCATGTAAGTTGAAAACTTTCTTGATCAACATCACGGTACTATTTGAAAGATAAATGGAGTTTTTACCCAAATGGGAAATTCTTTTGCGAGCTCGTGCAGGGTTACATTGACTTATAATCCCTGAACACCTGCGTAAGCTCAAACTGGTAGATCAGTTCCCTTTGACGAATAGCAGAAGAGTATTCTGAGCAGGCTCCAATTGGTGCTTTTAGGCGCTTCTGCTTATGTGTGTTTCTGCCTTGATTCAACTCTTTCAATCTTCTTTTTTCCCTTGATCGATATACAAAGCTGAACACTGCCGCCCTTTCTTTAGCGTACCATCGAGAACACTACTGCAAGAACTTTTTTTTTTTTTTTTACTTTGCCGCTATGTCTGATAAGGAGACGAGGGTTCTTTCGCCGGGCGGTGCGCCTCCACCTTCCTACAGCGCCGCGGCGGGTGGCTATGATGAGAAGCCTCAAACGCAACGACACCCACAACGGTACGTTACACAAGTGAAGTAAACAAACACCATCCAGAACTTATGTGAGAATCAGAGTCTTGAATACATTCCTCGATGATGAAGGACTGCCTGAGGTTGTCACACAAGACCACATCGCAAAAGACACGGGATTCTATGACGCTCCAATCCCCGTAAACCCAGATCCAACACCCATGACACAGATATACGAGACAACTGCAACAGTTACGCCGCTGCATCTCTTAGGAGACCAGTCAGATACTGTAGACTGTCCGTTCTGCAGACACCGCGTGGAAACGCGGGTCAAGAAGAATCCCTCGATGAGAACTCAGTAAGACCCTTTTTTCACACATGATACATTTGAGAGACTAATACGATTTGCTAGCATTACGGCAACCGCCCTGGGAATCACAACCATTGGCGGAGCAGTTGCGCCATATGCCATGGGCTGGAACAGCCATATCAGCCACTACTGCACAAACTGTAACCGCAAGGTGGCGTACCGACGGTATGGAACACACGAGATGAAACCTTTGGGGACTCCTGACCATTTGAGGGAGGTTTCGAGGTATCCAGCTATAGATTCGCCAACTCAGGCTTGGGGCCCGGGAACACCGCCTCCAGGGAGGTAAATAGCCTGGAACTGCTGCTTTGATCGAGTTAGTGTGAGATGTGTGTTTATTTAGGCTTGGTTTGCTTGAATTTTCTATTTGGGTCATGAGTTGGATACTCTACGAGTTTCAAGGTTTTTGGGAGGCAGGCAGTCAATCTCTCCTTTGCATGTTTTTGAATGTATACAGAAATCACGGTCATTCTAATTTCTGTGAAGAATCTCGTCTTTATGTATGATAGCTTCAAATTTAATCAAACCACCAGTAACAGATGCACCCCTGCTCATGCTTTTTGCCAAAACACCAAAAACCGCCCCTGACAAGATATCCAGATCCCCCCTTCTAGGTACCCAAAAAATCACCAAAGACTCCTCTCGTAAAATGCAGATCAGCACCCGCTGCTCACTCTAAATCCCTCCCTTACCCTCTCCACCAAGACATCTGTGTCACCCTCCTGGAGCTGCCTCCGGACCTTTTCAATGTCTTGGAATGCCTTGCTCGACTCCAGACTTAACAAGCTGCTGGCTCTTACAAACTGGGCGTGGACCCAGTCTTTCTGCCCCGGCCTCAGGGCCTCGGCAAGAAACGAGCCATGGTCTTCAGCACAGAGCGCCAGGACATTGCTCAGGGTGTTGATGGCGTGCCACGCCCCGTATGCGACCGCAGAGGCCCTGTGCGCCTCGACCGTGATGTAATTGTCGCTCGTCATAAAATTGACGAACCTCTCGTCCCAGGGTTCGAGGTTGTGGTAGCTCGGGTGGATAATCTTCGAGTTCGTCAACTCTAGCACCGTGGGCCGGACCGTCTGGTTGCCAAGATAAAATGGGATGCTATTGCATATCGAGTCGACCATGTCCTGCACCTCGTCCTCGGCATTACAGATGAGCTCCACCTGCGTATCCGAGTCTTCCTCTTTAGGTAGCATTATGTCGAGTATCGCGTCCGGGACTAGCTGCAAGATCGACAGCTTCATCTTGAGCAGGAGGAGCCTATACCCCCTCCAGGTGTTGGAGATGCTTGCGACCTGCACCGACGGGTAGACATCGCAGCCGTCGAGGTATGTTGGTATGTGAGGAGTGACATCCTGCACCTGATCAAGCCTCAGGGCGTGGAAATGCCTTGGCAGATGCTCCAACCAGCCAAGCAAACGCGCTTCGACGGCTTTAATGTCGAACCACAGGGCACCAATGTCCACGTGGGAAGTGGGAACGGGGTCGCTGCCGCAAAACATGTGACGGAAGCTGTATTGCAGATTCGCGATCGAGATGCCGATAAAGTCAAGCGTGGAGCTCGAGTTGAGCGAGGTGGAGGGGTGCTGTAGGATCCAGGATTGTATATGGGCCGGGAATCGCTTCTTTGTACGTAGAGCATACGACACCTCGAGATGTAGGACGTAGCACAGCATATGGTTGCCGATGGCCATTCCAGCAGCTCGAGGCTCCTGGCTCATCATCAGGGCCACGGCCCCATCGTGATGAACGCGGCTCGCCTTGTTGAGACTGTGCACGGCAAAGAGGTTCTCGTAGAATTGCAGGACGAGAGCAGCGAGAGTGGTCGCCTGACAGTTCCTCTCGTCCTTGTCTTTTACAGCCAAGCGAAGACGGGCCAAAGCATCAGCGTAGGGCTGATGGGGTAGGGCAAAATTGATGTCCTTGTTGCGCCACATGCCGTGCAGTCTCGTCGCAACGGCCGTGACAGCCATGTAGGCGGCCGACGTGGGACGTTCCGACGACATCACGGGAGCCAAGACCTCAAAGAAACCCCGGGCGGAGCTGAGACTACGTCCCGTACCAGCCCAGTTGGTGAGGAAGAAGCCCAGGGCGACGTCTGTCTCTGGGGGGTCCAGCGTCTGCGACACCAAACTCACCGGCTTCGGGGTGATGACACGGCAGGTGGGCGTCTTCTTGCGAGACTTTTGACGCGTATCAGTCGTCTGGACCTTGAACTTGAGCTTGACGGGCTTTGTCTGGTAGCCACCGCACTCTCTGCCAATGCGGATGCATCGCTGGCAGGCAGGCTTGCCCTCGTCGCACTTGACTCGTCGCTGCTTGCAGGTATGGCAGCCCTTGGAGGGGCCGAGGTTGACCATGGTGGCTGCTTTGCTAGTGTTTGCGGGACGTGATAACAGCGGTGGGCTTGCTTGTTGGAGATCTACTATTGATTGTCTCGTGTTGTGTTGCCTTGTCTTGTCCTGGTGAAATGTCGCGGCAGACAGATGCAGTAGCGATTTTGCGACCACCAACACTTATACCAGCCAGCGGCAGGACAGCCATGGGCATTTTACATACTAAGATTGCCCCAGACGGGACCAGACCAGGCCCGGGGCTCCGTGATGTGCGTGTTGTGCTGTGCTGTTGGCTGTTGGTCAGCCTAGCCTGTGAGAAACGGCCCCGTTGAATCGTGGGGCTTGGGAGGGGAGTGAAGAGTGCTGCTGCTGCAAGCTTCGGAGGCAGGGGTATAGATTTGGACCGAGGCCGAAACCCTGGACCTGACTGGGCTGTAAAGGGGCGATTAGACGCGATCGATGAATAGATCCAAGGAATGGCGTTGAGTCTGATGAATCGAAAAGGCGGGCATGAAAAGGCGGAGTCTTGCTGCTGCTTGTGCTTGTGCTTGCTCCGCCTCTCAGCCCTGCCTTCCCTGCTCCTGCCCTGTTGTCCTGTGCTTTGCTTTGCTGCCCGTGCTGATGAAATTGCTAAAGGAAATCGCCCATCCAATGCCCCTGCCTTGTGGGGAACTTCATGATGCCGCGATCGGACGTATACGCAAACTAAGAGACCCGTAACTGTAGATCCCAGGTCAAAAATCAGAACATGGAGTGCCCCAGGATAAGCAGCCACACTCCCCCGAGATATATCGGTTACGGTTACAATTGCGGTCGACGAATCCGAATGCGATTCTGCTTTACTACCGGTAGGGCTGGGATGCGCTGGCACACCCTGGTCCAGCCTTATACACCCCTAATCCACTGCCTAATCTGTACATTACACTAACTACTGCAACACCTGTCATGACGAGATGGGAATTCGCACACTGCCCAATCCCAACCTTGCCGTATCAAAAGTCCTTCCCACTCATCTGGTGGAGCGGAACGGCCGTTTACTTGTAAGGGAGCAACCTCCGACGCTAGCTCTACTCAAAAGCATTGCCATCACTTCATGTTTCTTTCCCGACTCAGTAATCTGCCCAGATCCGTGCCTCCATGATTCACTAGCCCACAGTTACAAGGGGGCGTATTTAGAAACATTCAGAATAAACAAATAGCCATTGATTGAATTCTGCCTGTCTTGACCTAGCCAATAGATAGGCCTTGACACAGATGCAACTGATCCACAGACCTGGCACATCTGCCCCAAAGTTGGTGATCGGGTACAACACCCTGACCTGACATCAGGATATACGCGGATATAGCAACGAGAGGCGGAATCATGGCTGAATCCATACATACTACCCCTGTCCACTTGCTGCACTATGGGACCTTTCCGAGTTTCCAGCGACCGGGTTACAGGTTGAGTTATGGTTAATGTTTCGATGGCATGACCAGGATAACAAGGCGCAGGTAACGTATGAATTTTAGGTTGAATCTTGTTGAATACCAACGATCGCACCGTACAGCAACCGAACCACCAGCTACGACATGTCAATGTCAGCCTGTCGTGCATTGAGTGGAAGATGATGTTGCAGCAAAGACATGGAGTCTCACAGAATACACTCGAATCAGCCAAGGTCAAGACCCCCTCTCCACTTACTTTTTGACAACACATGCCGCTCATCTGTACATCCCGCCCCTCAGGGGTGCCGGCGTCAAAATCGCAAACCCCCATGGGGCAAGATAGACGCCCAGTCTCTCGCCCTCCGGACTTGGGCGGTGCGGTTCATCGGCTCTGAGCCCGAAAATGCAGCCTCCCCCAAGAGACAGTTCCCCCGAAGCTCCGGGCACCCCTTGCCCGCTGCTGCACAAAAAAGGACTTTTGTCAGCCAACAGCGAAACGTGAAATAACTATTCCCGTCACATCTCGCGTGGCCTATCAGTAGGATTCCCCGTCGTGATATTAAGGAGTCCCTGTCAGCCCACGAGGCGGTATTCTAGAGTGCTGACATGTGACAGCGTGCCGGCAGTCAATTTCTCTGTTTGCAACACTCCGTCGGAGATTTCGACTATATAGGAAGAGTCTGGAAGGTTGGAGAAAGAGTTTCACGATAAAGGATTCTTGGTCACGGCGTGAAAGCCCATATATAGCCTTCTAAGCCTCGCCGGCTGACGTGAGTGAGATTGCATGTCGTCATCGGAGACTCGTGATGGTTGAGTGCTTCAAAGGGCTTTTCGAAAGGGTATCATCGCCGAGATTCATGACTTCGCAAATGAGTTTCCTCAAAGAGTTGGCCGAAGTGATAAAATGAGTTGAGGCTGATGTGATAAGGCCATCTCTGAATAGCATCAGGAATATCATCACATTTCAATATTGTACAATTGCAGAGACGTGTATTTGTTCCCTTGATATACGAACTAGCTTTGGAGATATCTAATCTTATAGTATGTTAACTTTCTGCTTGACCGTTCAGTGCATGCTCGTGGGACTCTTGTGCAACCTATCAGTAGATAGACTCGAGGCGAACGTTGGCCACGTTGGTAAACTCTGAATCTATGCTTACCTTTCCTATCTGCACTCTATACGAACAGCTCATCCTCTTCACCACCCAACAGCCCATGACCATCTTCCTATCAAGCCAAGCCGGCACTTGGATTCAACCAAATTCAAAGGGGATCAAGACATCCAGCGTCTAAACGACCGAAAAGGGCATAGCATGCAGGATCGCCAACACGGTATGGCAGAAACCCCTGACCCTGCCAATTGCGAGACCCAGTTTGGGTGGTTACCCGTCTGGCCTGAGTGAGGCCAGGCCCCCTGTCTTACAAACGCCCACTGGGGTCGATCAAGGGGTTTCGTGTGATTGCGAGATAATCGGGAACTCGCCCACTTCGGCTTCGATTTTTTCTATCTTGGGTTTGATGTGGTGGTTATCTTGCGAAGGAGCTGTGGAGGAAGAACTTTTGTATAGGAGATGGGTAGTTAAGATGAAGCACACGGAGTGTGGGTGGAATCACATTACTTCGGTCAACACGGCGTCGTTTGACACCTATACTAGCCGCAAGACATTTGTTTGATCTAGGTGAAACTTTCGATCTCCCTCACATCTTTTGCTATTATGACATCCACTATGTCGGCGGAAACGGCACCTGAATCTGAGTGCCGCACCAAGCAGCTTGGCCCAGAGCACTCTCAGCACATCATCAAGAACTTCTTTGACATCTGGCACGGCGACTATTCACTCGCCGACGAGATATTCGATCCCAATGTGGTTCTCGTGTCCGATCGTATGCCTACAGGAAAGGGCAGTGAGCCCTTGAGGATCGAAGGCAAAGATAGCATGATGGCCTTTGTGAAGCAGTGCAGAGAGGGTTGGAAGGAGTATGCCTTTGAGCTGCTCCAGTCCATCAGCGAGAAGAACAAGATTTCCATTCGATGGAAGATGAACGGTGTGACGGGTGAGAATATGAGGGTCAAGACGTAAGAGCCTTGAAAATTGCTGCCTTATCTTTTTCTTTTGCTGACCAGTTGTTGCATGTAGGCCTCTGAAGCCAGGCTCCAAGGGGATCGACTTTATCGTCCTTGATGAGTGTTCGGGGTTGATCAAAGAAATCAACATAGCTCAGGCTCTCATTACTTTTTTTCATGAGCTTGAACTCAGCCATGTTTCGGTTTAGGATGGGTTTCTATCAGAGCTTCATAGGATGAGGGTGAAGCCAGGGATACGAAGTTTACGTACAGGCATGTTTTTCTCTCTTTTTATTCACATCCATACAATTTTATATCGTCCTTTATCGTTCGTACGCTTTAACTGCCTGCCATTGATTACCTTTACCGCTTCATCAACTGGAGACAAACCTTTGTGTTTGCAGGGGGCCTGGGTACCTGCATCGCAAAGCAATCAAGACTTTTATCACTGGCTGCTTTCCATCTGTGCAAGGTCGCACCTAGTGGCAAGAAGAACAAACCCATGAAAATTCTGGAGTAAGTAAGCATGTTATACCCCATGGTCGAGCCCGTCTCTTACTAGGTTTGTCAGATCTTTAATCCATCTCCAAGTGGAGTATGATCGACGACACCCTCACCATGAGCTGGGGCCCACCAATGACAGGTTCAGGGCCCGGATCGGCCCGTGAAAGTCAATCTCTATCGGTTAACTGGACTTCGAGGTTGAAGGTTGAAGGATGAATAACCCTAGGTTTGAATCTACATATTTACAGGTTTCCAAGACTATTCAGGTTCGTGAATGAGTCGCCTTGCCAAGATTTCTGGCCTCGCTAACCCTTGTCTCCAGAAGAGCTCCAACCAACAGCGACCCCATGTGAAAGTCAACTGGGTTGTCTGAATGTCGTTGAATCGAAGCAAGTTTCAACATTCAAGAACCCCACAACGTCAATTGATGCACTGAATTATGGATTCATTACTCACATTTCATCCCTACCTACCTAGGTAGTTACTAGACTATTGAGGAGTAGTATAAGAACTGGCCTGAGGAAAATGCTTCGATAAGAAAATGTGGGTCCGCCAGGTACAAACAAAATGGCAGCTGAAAATCCAGGGTCCATCCCATCCCCAACACTAAAATCGGAGCCTCAACGTCTTTTTATCCACCATCAACCCAACTTCACTACCCGCCATGGTCGACCCAATTGAACACCACGACATCCTCGTCCTGGGCGCAGGCCTCTCGGGAATCAACACCGGCCGAGTCCTCCGCAAGCAGCTCCCCCACCGCTCCTTCACCATCCTCGAGGCTCAGGAGGGCGTCGGTGGCACATGGCGATTCTTCCGCTACCCCGGTTTCCGATCCGACTCGTTCATGACCTCATTCGGATTCTCGTGGCATCAATGGAGGCATAGACACAAGATGGCTCAGGCCGGCGAGATTGTGGAGTATCTGGAGGAAGCTGTCGATGCTGCTGGCCTGAGGGACAAGATTCGCTTCCGACACAAGATGGTGGGGTGTGAGTGGAGGACAGACGAGCAGCAGTGGAGGGTCGAGGTTGATGTTGATGGCGAGCGCAAGGTTTTTGTTGCCAACTTTGTCATCAGCTGCGTGGGATACTACTCGTACGACAAAGCAATGGAGGCTACCATTCCTGGCATCGAGGACTTTGGCGGACAGGTCGTACACCCTCAGTGGTGGCCTGAGGATCTCGACTATTCCAACAAGCGTGTCGTGGTGATTGGGTCAGGGGCAACTGCTATCACCATTGTCCCTTCGCTTGCTGAGAAGGCGAGCATGGTCACCATGCTCCAGCGCAGTCCGTCCTTTGTCGTCTCCCGACACACCACTTCAGGTGTCGATGATTTTCTGAAACGCTATTTCCCTTCGGTACTGGCGTACTGGTTTATCTACTGGAAAGATGTGGTCTGGGAGCTCTTCATCACTCAAGTGGTCCTCAACTTCCCAGACAAGTCCCGGAAGGCCATCATGGACTCGATGAGGGAGGCTCTGCCCAAGAGTGTTGACGTTGATGTCCACTTCAATCCCAGCTACAATCCGTTCCAGCAGAGACTCTGCATGTGTCCGGAGGGAGACTTTTTCAAGGCTTTTCACAGGGACAACTGTCAGGTTGTGACGGATGTGATTGAGACGGTGACCAAGGATGGCATTCTGCTCAAGTCTGGTCAGAAGCTGGAAGCCGATATCATCATCACTGCGACGGGTCTCTACTTTGAGCTGTTTAGTGGTGTGAAACCCCTGGTGGACGGACAACCCATCAACCCCGGGTCACAGTACGCATGGCGTGGCTGCATGATCGAGTCCCTCCCCAACATGGCCTTCGTGATGGGCTACGTGACGACATCCTGGACTCCCGGCGCAGACTTGATGGCCAAGATCGTGGCTCGAGTCATCAAGCGAATGGAGAAGACTGGTTCAACGACTGTGATGCCAGTGATGGAGGACCGAGAGGGCAAACCGAAGAATCTGCTCGTCACCGCGTCGAGCAACTACTTCACCAAGGCTGCAGACAGGATGCCCAAGGTGACGGGTGAGTCGCCATGGTACGGACGGGTGAACTTGGGTATTGACTGGTTGGCGTGGATGTTTGGCAACGTCACCACGGGGTTGTTGTATGGCGGCACTCAGAGCAAGAAGGATTCATAGCGGTGTTTGACTATAGAGAAACATAGAGTATGATACACCTGATAATGAATAGATCATGACTGGATCAATTATGAGCAAATAGGAATTAGTGTGTTTGCCCTTTCATCTCGACCATGTTGCCCAGACGCTCCCGGAACGAGACATCAGATGATAGAGGGAACGACAACAATCAATCACCACAGCAATGAATAGCCTACAGTCAATACCAAAGACACAAAAACAAGGCTCCAGCCAAAGTGAAGCGCCACTAGTTCTCTCATGACCAGGCTGGAGGTTCCCGTCAGCCGCCTCCTGCGTGTCTGTGAACGGGTGGGAAGATCTGCATTAGCCAGAGTCCAGACTGCGCCATTCACCACTTGGCATTATGTGACCAGATTTGAAAAGCCTGTCCGGAGACACAGTCATTCAACCTCAAAATCTATAGCAAGATAAGTCTTCTGGAATGTAAACACAGTGATCTGGTCCAACTACTCCAAGGCTTATCATCGTCGTCGTCTCAATTGGACATCCAAGACTCTCCATTTAGCCTAGGCACGCGGGGAAATCCCCGAATGCAAAAAGAGAACTAGGATCCCCACTACCGTACACCCGATCCATCCAATTTGCCTCTTTTCTCTTCGGCGAAGCTCATTGACCCGCCCGGGGACGGCTCGTCAAGCCCCCCGGTCTGTTGGTTGTCGATACCCGCCTTGTCGTCACATTGAACCCCCCACTCAAGCATGTGGTATTTCTTTCCCGAGACGAAACTCAATTCTATTTCTCCAAGATGAAACATACTTTGGTGTTGATGTCTCTGGGCGTTTGATCATGGGGTTGCTGGCGGATCTTTCGTTTACAAGACTTTGCTTCGTGGCCGTGTCGGTGGTGATTGCTGGTCTTGGTACTCGCCAGTTTCGACGATGGCATCGTCTGCGCCATATCCCCGGTCCTAGAGGTGCGGGTTGGTCAACATGGTGGCAACTGAGCGGAGCTCTCAGCGGTCGCTATCATGAGCATCTTAAGCGTGCTGCCGACCAGTTCGGTATACATCCCATTACATACTCATGATGGCCTATGATACTGAGTACTGACTATCTCAGGTCCTCTTGTCCGCATTGGTCCAAACGAGCTACTTTCAACAGACCCCAACGTGTTGCGAAACATGTCAGCAGTACGCAGCACCTATACAAAGGGCGACTTTTACATGAGCGGCAGGATAGTCCCAGATGTTGACAATGTTGTCTCCGAGAGGAACGAAGTCAAGCACAAAGCCATGAAAGCCAAGATGACACCAGGAGTATGTGACCAACACCATATTACGAACAACTCTAACAGTCTCCAGTATTCAGGAAAGGAGAACGAAGGCTTTGGTTTCGAGGCAGGCCTTGATCGCCAACTCCTCAACTTTATAGCCCTCATCGATCGCAAGTACACTTCAGCGCCTGGTGAGACGCGGCCTGTCGATCTGGCTGAAAAGACGCAGTTCTTTGCCCTTGATGCTATCGGTGATGTCTCTTTTGGAGAACCATTTGGCTACCTCACTCAAGATGAGGATCTTTACCACTATAACGAGATCAACGTCAGTTCACTGTCGGCTATGAATGTGGTCTCGGTCTATCCCTGGTTGACAAAGATTGTCCATCGATGGCCCCTGAAGCTGTTACTGCCGCGAGAGGGAGACCAAGTGGGCTTTGGACGTTTGATGGGGTAAGTTACAGATCCAACTCAGTCTTCAATTCCGCCTAACTGTTGCCTTCTTCAAGATTTGCTACACAGTTTGTCCGAGGACGCCTTGCTGAAGGTGCTGCGCCGGCAAAGGACATGATGCAAGCTCACATCAACAATGGTATGAATGAGGAGGAGCTCATCCAACAAGTCTTTATATCCATGTACGTGTGTAACCATGCCGCTAACTTCAACGAAAACTCATATATATGTATAGCATCGCCGGTTCCAACTCGTCTGCTCACGCTCTGCGCATGATTATCCTCTCAATCATCACCAACCCACCAGCGCACGCCTCCCTCCTCGCCGAGATCCGTCAGCATTCCTTCTCAGTGAGCACTCCCATCTCCTGGGCTCAGATCCAGACATTGCCGTACCTACAAGCCGTCGTCCGCGAAGGTCTACGCATGTGGCCTCCACTCGCTGGTTTGGGCTTCAAGCAAGTGCCTCCTGAAGGCGACACCATCAACGGCTTCTTTGTTCCAGGCGGCACACAAGTCGGACAGGGCTTTCATGCCGTAGGACGGTCTCGACTCGTTTGGGGTGAAGATGCCGACATGTTTCGACCCGAACGATGGTTGCTTGCGGAGGAGACTGAGCTGAAGAGGATGACAACAGCCTGGGACACGCATTTTGGCCACGGCAAGTATGTGTGTCTTGGAAAGCCCATCGCCCTGATGGAGATTCATAAAGCTGTCTTTGAGGTAAGGACCGTACTCTAAATCGAGTGAGAAACGTGCTGAAACGAGACAGTTGATCAAACGATACGATTTTGCCATCATGAATCCTGAAAAGCCCATTAATATTCAGGCTTCAGTTTTCCTCTTTGCGTCTGACTTTTGGGTCAGGATCTCTCGACGAAATGATCAGGACATTGAGAGAACGAAATGACATAGATGCCTTCTCTGTATATAGTTGTTTGACGTCGTTACACTGAATCGTAATAGGGTCTGCACCAGGAAGGGAAATGTAATGGGTATTTGTATTATTCTCCTTGAGGCAACTGCGTTTATGCTGGGTAAACCTCCTGGAAGGCGATGAAGTGATGTGGACGCAAACTAGTCACCAGCAGCACCAGTTAATTCTAGCTGCATTTCTGCTAGGGATCCGAACTCCGGGGCTGTTGGCTTTGGTCTGAATGACAATTCGAACCTCTTTAGTTGTTGCAATGGGACGTTGGGCTTGAGCAGCCATGCCCCCGTGAAAAGGTTCCGCATCTCGGGAGGCCCCTTTTTCTCATGCGGAACTGAGAAGCAGCCAGGAGTTGCAAAGATCTTGCATCTCTGAACTCAATCTCCACCGCTCGCTCTGTGTCAGAACACTTGGTATCAGAGCTGTGCCATGCCGGGCAACCGAGAAGCGGTGTGTTCTCAGGGGGAGGAAGGAAGTAGAACAAGGTTCATCCTCCATGTCCATCAACCTTCCTCCTCTTCAGGCTTCCGTGATGGTGTCCCCAGAGTTTCCAGGCCCCTCGCTCCCGCCAGCTCCGGTGGTGCATTTGCCGGAGCATCAGCCACCTTTCCTTGTCCCATCGCCTCCTGATATTTCCGGCCTGTATCATCCAGCAAGGCTTGAACTTCTCCTTCTCTTTTCACAATCTCTTCCCTTTCTCTCTTGAGCTTTTCCACTCGTGCCTGCTTGCCCTTCATCTCCTCTTCCATGTCCTTGAGTGTAGTCTGCAAACGAGCAAGACACTCTGTTAGGCTGGGAAGAGGCGCAATCTTGGGCGGTACTTGGAGGATCTCCTGGGTAGGATCCTTCCGGGGCTTCTTGAGACCGTCCATTCCTGCACGTGTCTGAGCAGCTTCATATGCGATCCGACGTTCTGCATCACTATCAGATGAAGAGTCTGAAGTATGCCCTTCGGCTGCGTTGATGAGCTCAGCAATCTTCTGCCGGTCCTGTTTGCGCCTTTCCTTTTCAGCTCTCTTGCCCAGGGAGAGACCACCGTCCTCCACGTAGTTGTCGAATCCCTCGCCCAAGTCTTCATCCTCTGCTACCAGGCGAGTATCGTCCTTCTTCTTACTAAACGGATCCTCATCATCTTCCACAGATAAAAAGTCCTTTTCTTTTGCCAAACGAGCTCGTCGTTCCTTCTTCTCCCTGATCTCAGCCTCAGATAGGATCGTCGTGGTCGCTTGTGGTTGATTGAAATCTGAAGACTCGACGATTACAGCACCCTCAAGCTCGGAGGCATCAAGATCCATCATGTCGGTGTCGTCGGGTGGTAGTGTGGAGACGTTGTGAGGTGTGTTCGGCGTTGATGACTGCAGTTCGTCCAGGTATTCCTTGCTGTACTTTGGTCGATCGTCATCGTCTCCGAGTGTTCGCATAGGTAGTCCCTTTGTGCCTAGGCCCCTCTTGATGGCACTATTCTCAAGTGCGCGCCCCAAAGGCCCCTTCTTAGGTGTGAACACCTCGGAGGCGTCCTCGTCGCCAGCAGCTCCATCGTCTCCGCCGAATGATAGTCGTGAAGCTTTCTTGGGCTTCTTTTTCTGCTTCAGCGAACCTGAACGGCTGATGGCTGGTCGAACGACCACCGGGCCATCATCCTCGTCATTGTTCTCATCTCGAAGGTTCTCGGCGTCGGCTGGGTTGAAGCTCTTTCTCAACCCCGATTGTCTGAATGGTTTTCGGCCAGCTTTTGCGCCGAATAAAGGCTTAGAAGGTTCTGTAGTCGCAAGGGTCAGCCTTGGTTCTCATCAGCAACAGTCGCGCATTGAAAGCAGCTTGGGGTACTCACCATCGCTGGAACCAGTGTCGCCGCCCGGACCCGACACGCTCTCAGCAGTGTCATCCTCGTCGGCGACCTTGATGACCTTGGCCTTGCGTTTTCCGGCAAAGGAACTCATGATTGCGACCGTTCGGCGCAAGTTGATATTTGAAGTTTTGTAGGTTTGCGACGCGCTTTGAGGCGGGTCAAAGGTAAAGTGACGTGCATTTTAGAATCTTATCGGTTGGCACGTGACTCAGCTTTTCCCGCCAACTGCGAAATGAAGGAGCTCTCCCAGCCGCGATCGCGTCGCATCTAGACCAGCATCAACAAGTTAAAAAAACAACCTTGACTGCTCAATATGGCGCCCGCACAGCCCGAGCTGAAGAAGGTGCGTCCTACATGCCCCGCGTTGCTGTATAGCATCAAGCTGCTCTTTGGCGCTTGCCTGGTGCTGAAGCTGCGTTGCGACCTGATCTAGGCTAACTTTTCTTGTGCAGTACCTCGACAAGCGACTGTTTGTGCAGTTGAACGGCAGCCGTAAGGTTATCGGTGTCCTCCGTGGCTACGATGTGAGCGCATCTGCGATAGCTTCGAAAGCTCTTGGCTAATTGGAATAGGTCTTCCTGAACATTGTCATGGACGAGGCGGTGGAAGAGAAGGACGGCGGAGAGAAGGTCAGACTCGGCATGGTTGTATGTTTTCCCCCTCCTTTCATTCTACGGGTCCTTGATACTAATCAATGCGACAGGTCATCCGTGGTAATTCGGTGGTGATGCTCGAGGCACTGGAACGAATCGGCGGCGACGACCGACAAGGCAGATAATCTTGCACTCACGCACGGCGAAGACATGTGGAGAGAGAGACAACTATGGGAAATTATTGTCATGCTTATTTTTGGCGTTTTGAGGTCGAAAAATGAAGATCAAAGTCCCCCATCTTGGACGATTTCGTTTGGGGAGGTCAGGTCACATCTTGCTAGACATCAAGAGAGAGGGCGTCCTCGGACTGATGACATCTCGGGCCGGATCCTATTTGGTCCAGACCTTTTCGTCGTAATAGTCCATGAGCTTGCCGCCGTACGTCTTTTGCCAGCCCTTGATGCCTCCGATCAGGATCTCGGCCTTGATGTCGGTCTCGCCAACTTTGTCGAGGTAGTCCTGCATCCAGCCAGCACATCGCGGGCCTCTGCTGCCACAGCTCCCTTTGAGTCGTTAGTGGTGGACTGGCTCGACTGGCTAGATAGAGAGTACTCACCACAATAGAAGATGATTCTTCGAATGCCTGCCTGCTTGCAAAGCTGATAGATAACGGGCCGCGTTTGATAGAATGTATGGGCGGGGAAGTTGATGGAGGTAGCAACAGTACCGCCCTCCCAATCGGTCCTCCTAACATCAACTAGCAAAAAGTCCCTTGTAGCTCCCTTACCAGCGGCCGTGTTCTTCTCAATGAGGCCTGCAACCTCGGCCGCCTCAACTCGAGGGCACAAAGCCTTTGCCTCGGGGAAAACTTCCCACCACTGCGGGGTGGCCTGCGGGGCATCCGAAGCCATCCTGAAGAGTCTTGGCGGTGTTACACGAAAAGGATTGCGAGTTGGCGTCTGACACGATGTTAGCGCTCGAGCGATGAAGCCGGGGCGGAAGAAGAGCTTTGACATTATATGAGGTCTCGGTGTGTTCAGGGAGAGTTGAAGTAGAGCTTCGGAAGCCGGGCCCGATTCTGCGAGCCTCTAATAAGCCCGTCGCTGGCCGAACAGTCACTTCTCCGCGGACGCTTCACTCGAAACATGAATTACAAGGCATTCATTACGAACTACGAATTCGAAGATGTGTCCAAGGCTCGTTAGACTGGTTAATGATGTTGGAGGTCAAATCCTGTTTGGCGTCAAGAATGTGAACGCGCCTGTTCCGTTGGGCTTTGATACCTCGTAAATCGCAATTGCGCCCAGTAAGATACGTCAAGCTTAGTTCGAGTTTGTTCCACTCTGTTGTATGGCTCTCCAGGGGCAAATATTGCATGGTAGCTTTGTAACCTACCACGTCGGGCCCCAACAATTCTCAATCTCCCAACAAGTGGCGCTGCAGAGGTTGACCGGTTTACAGCGTTCTCAAGACGACTCGCGAGGAGACAGGGTAGGTCCCTCTTCAACGAATATCCACAGTACACCCCTTTGCTATTGCGATGACGGTATGGTGACAATTCGATGGTTATATAAAAACCCGATGGGCCGAACATGTTGGCGTTATCTTTTAATTAAGAAGTGACCAGATTAAAAAATCTAGGATCGAGTTCCGACGGCGAGGTATGCCATGGTTCTTCCAATGCAGTGCACAGTAGATCGGCTCAGCGAATCTCTCCTGGCCGGATCCTTGTCCCTTGAGCCAGCCAGTTTGTCTTCTGCCAGGGTTGGCTTGGCACTGCAGACTGTGGCTCGCCAGTGCTCTCGGCCCCCTTGATGAAGGGTACCGGCCTACTACCGTAGTACACGAATGCAGCTCCTTCCAGGGGTGAAAAGACAAGCAAGGTCTGGGACAAGGAAAGCCTTGCACCCTGATCTTTCCGGATGGAATTATCACGGCAGCGGGCTCTTAGCAGATACCACGGTAGGTCTTTGGTCTTGCTCTGCTCACAGATCCTCTCAACACCAAAGTCGGTTGTGGTATGGGGGTGATGTAGCCTGGTAGCACAGAGTTTACGAATGCCCCCAACCTAGAAAACCCTGGCGCTGTTTTAATGAGCTCTAATGAGAGGAAACCAGTATTATAGAGAAGGAGTCTCTGACTATTTAGTAGGAAATTTTTTGTTAGGTATATTTATTTCTATCTCCCTTCACCATGCTTCGTTGCTGCGAAGTGAGCACTGCTCCAGAGTGTCGCATGTTTTCTCACGTTAAAATGCGCAGCAACACATTACCTTGAAGACTTTTGATACCCTCGCCAGACCCTCCTTTGCAACGTCCGATTGGCGCTTCTATCCTATGTATACAGGCATAAACTCTATCCTTGTTGAAACCCCAACATGTCGTGGGCCTAGCTAAACGGTGGCAGACGAGGAATTCATGAGGGATGGTAAACTCGACGGGCCAATAAAAATAATGCTACTCAAGAGCTGCTCCGGTGACCTCGTGTTGTGCTTTGGCGACAAGGGTATTCTCGCAGGCTGTATGTAACGAAAGCATATTCAGTTTGACATGTAGCACCGTGAGCTCAGGGGGGCACCTGGCTTGCTGTCTAGACCACGGCAGATGCATCGACTCGTGACGTTTGTGAAACGGAAGAAGTCTTAAAGCGATCCGCTAGAGATATCGACTTCCATTACATGCCGAATCCACGCCAGGTATCACTTCCTCCAGCGCACGCTTTCTTTTCTCACCTTGAAAGATGACGAGTAAGAAATATTCGAAAGATCTGGCTACGCCGAAAGAATGGTTGGGGTTTCAGCAACAATTGAAAAGCTCCCTCAACGATGAGCCAGTTGGTCAGCGTGACACAAGCTTACCTTTCGCTTCACTGCTTCTCGTTTAATCCGTGTTATGACGGTCACTATTCCCTCAACATCTAAGGCCGGTAGTCGTCAAGCTTGGCCTCGTAAGTTCCTAACGACTTCCTGAAGCTCTCTGGCTTAGAGCGCTCGTCACGGTCGCCCTATTTACGAAGATATGCAATTCTAAACGGACGAATAAATACAAGGGGGGTACTTGAAGAGAAATTAGAAAAACTAAGATAATATATATAAGATAAAGTAAAATAAATAAATGGAAAAAAAATCTTCCTTATTTAAAGCGCGCTTTTTTATAATAAAAACACTTTTTTCGTGTGATATCGTTCTGCGTAACCCCACTGATCTGCTCCTTTCCTCAGATCAGGGACCGGAATCTGACCGATCCCAGTTGCAAGAGGGGACAAGCTAGCGCAGAAAATTAGCTTGGCCAACGTCTTAGGGTTATCATCCCTTTGGCCTCAAGGAGCAAGTCCGCAACGTGCGGGAGCTCGTAGCGAGAATATTATATGCCAATATGCACATAGGATAGTGATGCTTCTGTTGACTGCTAGAAGTGGTGCTAGATTGAGGCAAGCGCGTCCGATAGGCATTTAACCCGAAAACTCAAACCTGGGTTCTCTTTGAACCCTGTTCATGACCAAGATAGGAGGGTTGAGTTGTTCTATTTACTGAACTGTTTTACTGGGTTCTTGAGGCTGGGTCTAGCTTGTCCTGTGGCTTACGATGGAAAGATATGTAACATTAATATAAGTGATTTCAAAAAAAAAAAAAAAAATCTCGTCCTACGTGAAAACGCGGCTACATTGTCTACATAACTCCAATGACCCGAGATCCATTACTACCTGGTACGTTCTCAGGTGAATGTGTGTCCTCCAGTTCTAGACTCCATGTCAATGGGTCTGAAACCGGCTGTTTCCATCCTCTTGGAATGGATCTATCTAAGAGCAAGCCACAGTGGGTATTGAAAGACCAACCGTTCCTGGCAGATGTGAAGAAATGTACGGAGTATCTTGATTAAAAGAACACATTTATTTTATTTTCTGTTAAATATCCCTGCACCGACTGGGATTCTTCAGTTAGTGAAGTTTAGTGGCGTCCGCCACGGAGGAGGCTTGTCTTTGAATGCCGAACACGACGTCTCGTCAGTGTATCACGTCACATAATAATGATGGATGGAGTAACCCTCGGTGAAGAATAAAAACAAATTACCTTTTCACAACTATTTTGCATAGCCTTGGTGACACCAAATCCTTTCTCCGTTGCTGTATGACATGGATACCTTATATTTAATTCTGATCGAGACCAAATAATATTGTGTCACTGTGCATAATGCAGATCCTATCGCTAATAATGAAGTCGATCCTGACAAGTAAGAAAGTGTCTAAGCCTCACCGGGAACGCGCCCTTGATCGCCGGGTCAAATTCCGCATTCCTCATTAGGGTGTCCCACTCAGACGGGTTTGGTGATGCCACAAGTTCCATGTTGCAACGATCCAATTGAAGGGAGAGTGATGATCGGGGAGGGCGGCAGTTGTCAGTCCTGGATCAGAAAAAGAAACACAGCAATCGTCTCTTGCCAAAACTGCGGGGGGGTTGATTACCAGACGTATTTGTTACGACCCCGAGGCCAGGACATAGATAAATAGCAGGGCTCGCATCCAAATCCTTTTGAAAGATTCAAAACGAATTATTTTTAAAGTCCTTGACAC
Source organism: Fusarium sp. AF-6 (assembly GCA_003947015.1). Lineage (NCBI taxonomy): Eukaryota > Fungi > Ascomycota > Sordariomycetes > Hypocreales > Nectriaceae > Fusarium > Fusarium sp. AF-6. The sequence goes on from NKCJ01000099.1 coordinate 87,274, forward strand.
CTATAGATGTACATTGTTCAAGATAACCCTCTTCTAGACGATACGCCGCGTACCCTACAGCAGAGAATTCCTCTGCAGCCGCCTTGCATTCCTAGGGCGTCCAGCAAATCCTACCCTTCACATTCTGGACTGGCGGCCTTCCGCTAGGCTAATATTTCAGCCTGAAAACCGCCTCAAACCCAAGGTATGCCTTTTTCTTTTTTTTTCCTTTTTTGTTCTCTCCCTAACCCATCTGCCCATCTATTGGTTTCCTGTACGGTTGACGAGGACTAGGCCGCGCCCAGCTGCGCCTCTGGCACCTCCAGATGCCTATCTTTGAGCTACCACCACGGCGAAAGGTCGTGTGGATTTGGGTTTGTGTAAGTTGGACCAAACAAGGTGGAAATTTCTCTACCTTTCGGCCATGTATAGATATATACTGATCATTCGTCAGTGTTACTGCGGTCATGGAGGAATGAAGGTCACCGTGGACCCTTGTCCGAGGTGTGGCGTTCCAAGATGTCCGAATTGCGATACGCAGAGATTTAATACTCGCCCTTGCGAATTGCGAACCCTGAGGTTGACTGCTTCACTGCCTCCCTGAGAATAGGGAGGGGGGTTCTTGTCTACTTCCTCTTCTTCATCTCCGTCGAGGGAGTAATGTATCTCGCCCGCGCCGGCTTCGCTTTCGCTCACAGCGACCTCACCATTCTTGACAGGCTCTCAGATGAACTTTCAGTTGACATCTGTATAACGAGATTCTGGTACCGGTCAGTAGCAAAACTTGTTTTATGCGCTAGGGTATTTCTTTCTGAGATGACTTACATTTTGACACAAATTGCGGCTCTGCCCGTACTCAGGTAGCCAGGTAAACTATAGGTAGCTACAGTCCATAGGCATCAATTCTATAGTGCATCAACCCCGGTGCTAGCCAATCGCGTTGAACGCTTCCATAGATGAGGAACCTAACCAACCTCTATGGAACCTATTGTGCCAGTGTCTAACTTTCCCTAGCCTTGTGTACTATACCTAGGGTAGCAAAAAATCGGGCCGGAATGACTCTCAACAAAAACTACAGCAGATCAGCAAAATCTATCCCAGCTTATTTTACACCCCCCATCCTAATCACGTATCTTCATCTTACGCGATATTCTAGTTGCGAAGTTGGGTGTTGAGGAGGAGCGTGAGGCAGGGCGGCGTGACCGTGAACAGCAAGACTACCAGTGAAAGCCCCCTATCTAGTCTGCTTTCAATAGGCTTTTCAAGTCATTGATAGATCGCTTCTAAAACTACGTAGACACGAACTGTGTAGTGTGTTAGTCGTGGTTGTTGATTTGGATGTTCGTTAACAAAGACAGCCTAGGCTGCAAAGCCTACAGCTCAAGAGTCATCGCGATACCCGACTGACCAGTGATCCTAGCTAAGGCATGCGAACAGTGCTAGTCTAACAAAAATTCACAACAACTCAGCGTTTGATGTCACGTAGGTAGGTAGCCTTCGTTGCCAAAGGATTCCAAGTATAAAATCGCTGCCATTGTGATAGTGGAGATGAGTCGGAGAAATAGACAACACGATCAAGACCAGAAGTTCCATGAAGCAGTGAAATGAGGAAGCCAATCTAAATAGAATAAATAGAATGTGAAATATCCATTTTCAATAAAAGCGCCCCGTGCATCCCGCCCCTGTAACTGAGGAAGATCAAGAACAAAGCGAGTGACTCAGTCAAGAATGCGATAATCTCAGACGAGTAAAACTAGAGGGAAATGGGAAATCATCATGGGCTATATGGGGAAACGCCCAGCACTCTCAGTCCATTCTCAAATACCTGCCTGGCATTCTCATACAAGGCCAGCCTCGCCTTGTTAGTTTCATCCTTGTCCGTCCAATCCTCCTCCTCATCATCGTCGAGAGTTGCCATGATTTGTTCGACGAGTCGCAGTAGGTAGATGATGATCAGGGACGGCTCGAGAGCCCTGAAAGATGCCTGCGCTACATCGCGATACTGTGCCATGATCCGAAGAAGCTCGGCGTAATCCTCCGCCTCCAGGGTAGCGTAGTCCAGGGTTTCGTAGTCCACGTCGGCCGGCATTTCACTCAACTTTGAGGTCAACCTGGCATAGCAGTTCTGGATCGCCGCGCCGGATTCGCTAACGAGAGATGTCATCTTCTTAGAGTCCACAGCGTATGGCGTCGTCCGCTTGTGGGTGAAATCCTGGATGAAGAGACCAGAGAGTCCAAGAAGATCCACCGACTTGTCAGTCTTGTCCACAAAGAGGGGTTCCTCTGTTTCCTCGTCGATGCTGGTCTGCATCACAGTGTGGCAGCCATCCAGGTAATCGCTCAGCAACTTGGCATCCTTGAACTGATCCGGTAGTCCATTGATCTTGGCAACTCCCACATGCTGGATGCGCTCGGCGAGATCTTGTCTTCCCATTAGTTCCAGGCACTTTGTAACCCGGTGGAAGTGCATCTCCTGCTCCATGGCGACGACGTAGATCATCTTGTCGAACTTGTGTGCCTTGTACCTGTCAAGAACTGCGGCGAGGTCCCGCAATAGGTAGGAGGTCGTCCCGTTTCGAAAACGCACCACGGTCGTTGAAAGTCCCTTCGCGTCATGCTTGGCAAAGTCGATCATCCAGGACCCCTCGTGCTCTTCGTATACCCCCTTCTCCTTCAAAGCTTCTTCAACCTCGGAAACTGACTCGGCACTGACTTGGGACTCTCCTGAGTACTCGTCAAACGTGACCCCGAGTCGCGCGTAGGAATCCGTGTAGTCTTTCACAGTCGCGTCGCGGAACCGTTGCCAGAGTGCAATGGCTTCGGGGTCCTTGTCCTCCATCTTCTTGAAGAAGACATCCCTCTCGGCATGTAGACCCTGCGATTCGATCTCGCTGGCATCCTTCCCCTCAGCCTTTGCCACCTTGACTCGTTCATGCTCCGGCTCGAAGAGCTCTTTGATCTTGTGATTGACTTCGAGCAGGTGACGGAGTGGTTGCTTCGCAAAGTCTTCTTCAGAGCCAAACCTCTGCCACCCTGCGGCGAGGAGTCCAATCTGCTTGCCCCAATCTCCCAGGTAGTTCATCTTGACGACGTCCCATCCCATACTGGCGTGGATGCTGGTCACGTATGAACCGACCAATGTGCTGCGTAGGTGGGACACCAGGAACTCCTTCTCCATGTTGGGCGACGAGAACTCAACGATGACCTTCTTCTTCGGTCCATCAGGCGCAGCTGCATCGGCAAGACCGAGAGATGAGTCATATCCATATGAGGCGCACCTGTCATGGATGTAAGGCAGGAGAAGGCGGGACAATGTGTTGGGCGACGAGAAGACGCGCAGATGGATGCCGTCCTTGATAGGGCATGCGAAAGGCGGCGACCTGGGTAACTATTCGTGGGATAAAGTCAGCCATGATGATATTTCGGGGGGCGAGTGTCAAGATCGTACTCTGTGGGCGAGATCTAGAACAAGATCTTTGGGGTTGACGTCTCTGAGTCTAAGCCTCGGGGACACGATTACGAGGTCCCCTTGCCCGGTAACATTGGACGGCTGGATGGCTTCATAGGCGACCAATCTATCGCAGTCCACTAGCTTCTGCAGTGTGTCGGCGAGATAAACTCGGAAGATGTCCTGGGGATTGTGCACAATGTCGGCGCCAGGGAACTCGGGCACGGGAGTATGCAGCCCTGCCTTGCCAAGCAGGTCTTCGAGGCCTCTGACGGAGCAAGTCGTAGCCGCCATAGCCACGATGGTTCTGTTCTGGATGGTGGTTTACGGCTGAAGAGGGGAGGGTGAGTTGGAGCGCAGGTGTGATTGCCTCGTTACGGTCGAGCTAGAAGTAGAGGTCATTTGAATCGGAGCCTCAGAGCCGGCATGTGATCGGGCACCAATGCTCGGGTCATTATTCAACCTCATTCTGGCGGCAGATTCGTTGATTTGCTAGACCAGACTTATATACATACCTGACGTTGGTTACCATGCGTGATGCGTTGTCCAACCGCGCGATTGGTGCCGGTAGAAAGGAGGCTCTTGCAGGGCTGCCGCGATGATTGGTTCACGCTTCTCCCGGTGAAGAAAGACTCCCTCATTATCATGCTCCTTGCTCTTCATGTTGTACTTTGTTCTCCCCTTGTGTCATCCCGCTTGGGGGTTGACAACGTGTCATATCTCATAAGATGACCATCTTCAAGCACATTTTCCGGAGTTTCGGGTGCAGTTGCCCGACAGCCAAAGAACAAACAGCCCGACGATTTGGAAATCTTACCACCCCCTCCCTCGTTTTGAGGCCCGAAGCCCTGGGCTATCGTTAGGCTTGATAGAGGCGCGACGGCCCTTGGCAGATGCGGTCGCCTTGTTCTGCAGATGGTCACGGGTGAGTCTAGTCATCTGATATTTATTGTCATTGACAATCGAGTTTGGGTATCACATAGACTAACAATGCACTATTCAGTTTACTTACTCTAAACGCCGACATGAATCCCATACCTTTCACCACGGGTATAATCTCAGTTCGCCAAGACACTCGTAAAACTTGTTCTGAAGGCCAGATCACATACAGCAATACATGAGGGTCATCCTTCCTCTTTACTTGGTTGTTCTTTAACCCATTATCTCCACAAAATCGCCTACTCTTGATTCTTTACCCTTGTAGGTGACATTCTGACCAGGGAGCTGGACTTGACAGAGGCGAGTGAGGACGAACGGCGCAGCCGCGAACAACAGAATAGCCAATGGATGGCTCCGGGTAGGTCTGCCTTTGGCAGGCCGTCCGAAAAGCCACCAGCGGATATCTGCTACTGTTGTGTGAGCCCGAACTGTTTGTTGTGCCGATAGTGATGGTTGACTCGGAGGTTTGTTAACAGAGAATCTAGGTTGCAAAGCCCACGGGTGAGCAATGGAGCCAAGAACTGAAAGAGAACGGCGGAGAGAACAACGGCAAGCCCCTAATGCGCGAGACCCCCTCAAGTTCGCCGCTTTTGGTGGCTATGTCAAACGATTGACGACTGCCACCCTCGAGTTGGTGTCTGAGACCGATGAGTGGAAAAAGCGGTTCCCCAATGACTACAAGATTTCCCCCGAGGTTGAGAACAAGCCATTCGGGGATCTCTTGAGGGAAAATGAGCTTGACTTTGATGACATCGGGTGGTTGATGCGACCCTCTACGAGCTCGGCCCGCTGTGAGCGTCGCGTGTTACACGTTGAAAGATTTTGCGCCGGTGCCGAATTCGTCCTCCACAATGCCGTCCCGGTTGATCCAGGGAACTCTGAGTTAGTCGAGGCAGAGGAGCCTGAAGCGTGGGTTTCTGATCGAAACTGGGTTGAGGAGACTCTTGTTGGTCCCCGTCCCAACTACCCACTGATACTTGACAACAAGAAGCTCTACCAGGTCTTACAAAAGAAGGTACGTAAAATACAAAGCTTGTATTAAATTCAGTGTGCAGCTGACCGCGTTATTGATATCAGCGCTTCCCTCCAGGTTCTCAGGGCGACATTGTTGGACCCCCTCGACGGATGTAAGGTTTAATGACTCTGGCATTCCTGGAGTTGCATGGCAGTAGAATATTGACTATTTTAGTTATATCAAAAACCCGAATGGAGCAAGCGTGCTTGCAATGATAAAAACAACACCGGCTTCACAGGTAGAGAGCTTTCGTAACCTCTTTGCCGACTACATCACCCCCACGCCAGAGCCCAGGTTCAGACTAAGAGAGTCTGTGAGTAGACATGTATCGTGTCCACCTACCGCCTCATCTACTAAAATCTTCTATTTTACAGACCTGGTGGCGTGGTTGTTTCGCCATCTCCTTCAACATCCCTTACTACGGCATCACCACTCGGAAGCTCGAGGACTGTCGGACCATATCGAACGGCGGAGAACGGCTCCGAAACCGACACGACCTTGATTTCCTGCACCTTGAAGGCTATGGGATATCTAACGGCGAGAGCTCTTCCTTCCACGATGACGCCATTTTGCATCAACTCGTGTTTTCTCTCACAGTCACGGGCAAAAGTGAAAAGTACTGGACCGCGGCTTGCTTGGACGATGATGTCTTTGGTGACGATCTGGGCGAGGAGCCCAGGTTGGCATTGGATGCAGATTGGGATGGAATGTCGGATCCCATTCTTCTCCAGGCGGAACGCAGCCTCACCTTGTCGCTCACCTTGTCACCAAGAGCTTATGCGATTGCGGCACTTGAGGTTGCCCTCCACAAGATTACCGAGCACCATGGGAACGTACTAGACTGGTTTAGAGCCAGTATTTCTCGCCATGTAAGTTTGAATTTTCTAGTATCTCCAATCTAGGTGCACACAGGGGGCTGTCGGGTGGGTTGCACGCCCTGTACTTGTTCACGTCCTCGACTAACATTGCTAACCCTGGTAGACTTCCAACGCTGAAGGCAGCTCTCTCCCAAAGATCTCATCCAAGGAACTGCAGAATTGGATCGAAAAGTTCCCCGAAGTTCTCATCAATGTGACCCATTCCACCTCCAATCTGGTCAGAAAGCTGGACGATTTCTTGGAAGAGGATGTCGTTCTCGGCCCGGATGCACTGCCTCAAGGCGTCTTATGGCAAAGCCTGCGGCATGATTCGGATGCCTTGCGCTCTCTTCTGTTAATCAGGCAGTGCCGAAGCGACCTACGTGACATTGAGGGTGAGCTCAAGCAGTTGGAAAATGCGTATGAGGCAGTGAGGCGGAAGGTGAGTCATTCAGAGCTTACTGAAGAATCTAAACTGACCCCTAGTGTAGAGGAAAAACGATAACGAGGGCGAGCAACAGAACATAGCGAAGCAAGTTCACCGAATTGCCATTGCTGCATTTGTAAGTTGGAACGTCTTCGCTAGTACCTAGACGAAGCTATAAGCTAAGCACTACAGGTCTTTGCTATTCCAAACACGGTGGCCCAGCTCTACTCTGCCATGCCAGACATGGGCTATTCGGCATCCTGGTCCTCATACGTGGTCATGGTTATGATCTGCGTGCTGCTGGGCACTGCCGTGACGATGTACCTGTCTGGACAGTCCTGGAAGCAAGTACGGCGATGGTTTGGACTTGTGGTGGCATTTCTACCGACAACCTTGCGAGCCTGGCGGCACCATGCGTGACTTTTGAGAGCACCATGAACCCCCCAGGCTTCTCATTTTCTTTTTTCAAGGGTTACATCTTGTTTTATTGTTGGAGTTTAAAACTAAAGTCTGGAGAGCCAGTGCTCAAAATGTGATCCCAGGGGTGGGCACGAAACGTAAAGCTATGAGAGCGAGTGCTCGAAATGTGATCCCAGGGACGGGTTCCTAACGTATAGACTTGAGAGTCCGAGTGTTGAAGCGTCTAGTATCACAGTTCGGGCAACGAGGGATGCCGCAGCTTGGACAAGGGTCCACGCTAACTTTCATTCCTCCATGGCCACAAGAACACTGAGAAATAATTAGCTTTCTTCTATTTATAGGCAGCTAAGAGGCATATATTCTTGAAACTTTTGCCTTGTTTGATCCAACTTACACAAATCCATACCCATACCACCTTCCTTCGAGCTAACCCGTGAAGCGGCACCTCATCGTCCGAGAGAGGCGCAGCTGTGTGCAGCCCAGTATTCGTCAGCCACCTAAGCAGACAGATGGGCTGGGGAACAAAAAGGCATACCTTGGGCTTCTGCTAGGCAGTTGGCAGGCCTCACTTCGGCCTCGTCCTTGGAAATGGAGGCTGCCACTCGCGAGGCGGGATCATGTACCAGGTGATTCTGGGTCGCAAGGCGACTGCAGGAGGAAGATGTTCTGTCGGTCGTGGACCCGTCAGTCTCGCCAGGTCACGTTTAACCTCCCACCCGTACCTTTGGGATTCCATGGATGGTGGTATTCAAAATGAGGCATCGACACGCGGGCGAGGGTTGGTGAATTCTAGGGATATTAGAACTTGTCAAGTTCCAATATCCCTTAGATTGATGATCCAAGTGAGCAGATGCCTCTATATTTAGGTTATTTCTTTTTCTTCTATCATCCATCCCGAGCGATGGACAGATGATCCCCCTTACCTCCTGCGTTATACGTTAGTACACCGCTATCGGTGAGCCCTGGCGACACGGTAAGGCAGCCGCATGTGTAACCCAGACAAGTCAGCGGAGCACTGTGGTTCGCAAAATGGGTATCCATCAGCTTGGTAAGGACTCGAGAGGTCCCGGTGTGGACCCTCCCTAGCCAATTAGAGGG